>JALHBX010000296.1:0-52580 GCA_024340025.1 Tolypocladium tundrense | reverse complement strand
ATATAATGTCCGCCTCCTATAACAGGATCCGAGAGGCCCCCACCTCCGTTGCCTACTCTTCTCTATGGTGATATCTTAACGACGGCATGTGCGGTAACTGGTCGAGTATTAGGCTAGCGAAGAATACGACGTTATAGTAATAGCCGTTTGCTATACACCTCGTTTAGTATATGGAAGTAGCACTAGCCTATATTATTTCGGAACTACTAAAGCCCTAGAGAACAGTGTTCGTTCATGGAGAACTATGACAGACCCAATACTATAGTTCTATTGCGACTAGCTAGTCGAGAAACCAGATAGTACCGAGAAACTATTATACTTTACGCGAAAAGGTCGCTGTAGAGGTACCTCGTACAAACGATAACACGCAAACACGGACTTTAAAGTCGATAGGATAGTCATACTAGAGAAGTCACCGCGTTGCCAGTTAATGAGGTCCTGATCTCGTTGACTTGTATTTCCACAAGCTACCACTCCTACCATTTAATCTTAGTCGAGGCGTCTGACTGATCCGTGATTTAACTTCTTATGACAACTTGCTATGCATTACGAGCCATACAACGGGAATCATCCGATTATATCACTATTCTAAATTAACTAAGGTATTCGCGAGATATGATAGTAAGCTCAACCATCTGATGTCTGTATTTCATGGTGGTATTGCTCTACTACACTCTGCATTAACCTCAAGTCAGTAGTTTGAACGTAGTCTTCGTCTTTGTCAGGCGCATGCTTGTCCTCTTCGTGTTTACGCAGCCATAATTCCTGACTCTTCCAGAGCGGAAGCTTATACCACCTCCTCCTCGATACGTGGTGCTTCATGATCTTGTCAAACAACTCGAGGTGTTTCTCTAACCACTCTCTCTCAGTCTTAGAGATACGCTTCATATACTTGATCTTTTGGGAGACTTGACATTCCATATCTTTGTCCTGTTCGGGCATTTTCGTTTGTCCTTGGACCTCCGATACCGATTTTCCAGGATGATTTGTCGACGCCACCCGTTGTTGACGAAATGGGCAGTTTTTGAGGATATAAGCACGCACTTGTGGTCCAGGATTTCGGCTTTCCCTACATTACGTTAACCAGAGCTCTTTCTCAGGCAGGGTTTTGAAAGAAGTTACATTGTTATTCCATTCCATCGGTACGCAAGGATCGGGATAGTATCAGGGTTGACGTCAGGTTCAAGCGTCCCAGAATCCAAGAGAATTCGGACTCTCTGGGCGTCTATGTTAGGGAATCCAGTAGTTCTGATGAAGTCTCTCTCTTCACTCATATCCCGTCCCCACTGATATTGACAGATAATGTCTCCCATAGTCTTAAGCCGTTGATTCGGTGGTCCAGGAATCTTATGGGATAGACAGCTGACTGCAATTCGAATAGGAGGGCTCGTAGACGAAAGTTGACCAGTATCGTCTCGTTTAGGATCGGATACGACAGACCGTTCGAGGCGTGGCTTGTCCTTCTCGCAGCTTTCGTACATCTCGATGGACAGCAAAACTGTGTTAATGTCTACGGAATTTGATCAGCAGATAATTCTCCACTTCAAAGGCGCGTGCGGGATTAGACGAGAAAGGGCAACCTACCGCTTTCTATATTTAATCATGCTTCTTCAACGGAATCTCCAGACTCGCTCGAAGTCGGCGGGGTAATATATTCGCACTCCTGACACTTTGATGGTTCGTCCCCGGTTTCGTGATCTCCGTCCTGGTCAAAGTTTGGGCAATCTTCCTCGGCTGTTAATTCGAATGTCCATTCGTCGCAGTGGTTCCAACCTTCCTGATCTTCACGAGCTGGAATAAGATGGCGACACATGTACCGGTACCAAACTTCTTGGCACATAATCAGTTAGTGTGGATGTCGTCCTAGGTTGTCTGATGCAACACGTATTGACCGTGGAATTTCCCCGCTCGAGGTAGGACCCCCTCGTGACATACCTCGTGACACATAAACGTCAGCCACCACATTGTGTCAGCTGCTACATCGAGCATCTCCGCGTCCATGACTGCCTCCTCATGTCGCAACCAGGTTCACCCGGTCGTGAGCTGTCCGCCCGCTGACAATGGAGTTGGGCAAGCTGGGAAATTTAGGGTCAGGGAAGCGGCATGGCTAACCGCGGCTTTCGGTTGCCTCGCTTGCGTGCTCGTGTAATTGATTTCCTTGTTTTTGCCACAGCATCGTCCTAAGGGTGTCGTTGGTTTTCTGTTCTGGGCAAGTATGGCATGAAACACCGATAAGTAATATTATTAAACTCTAGAAACAGAAGCACGCCATTGTCACTCCGTAATTTCACTTGCAATCTCATGTATCATGTTGTTGGCTGCCAGTGAATAATTGCGTGATTAACAACCTCATCGACGCCTTGATCCATAATAGCCCCGTCTCATCCGGTGGGCCGTACGCAGAATTTGGTCCACAGAGGTTTTATCGAGGATCATTTGACCACGTCGACAGGCGAGATACCTCCAAAGGGCTAGTCATTTGAAAGACTTGTGCTTTGACTACTTGCAGAAGTCTCTTGAGCGTTGGTCGGAAATACGGCTAAGAACTAGGTTGACAAATAAAGCATGGATCTACAAGCATGTAAAGTTGTGCGTCACCTGAAAGAGTAAGAGTAGGGAGAATTAAAAGGTTCTCAGGCTGTTCTTCGCTGCTACAGAAGATCTGGGAGCACTCGTGTCTTTGAACTGCATATCCCTCATTGACTTGTATATTCTTCATATTCCCACCATGATTGGACACCCAACCCGGTCGAGAGTTGTCAAGATATAATGACTCTTTCCTGACTCAGTGCCGCATTTGGGGCCGTCGGCCTCTTTGTGTGTGCCGATCCAGTCTTCACGCAGGCTGGAAGAAGACAGCCTGCTAGCCCGGGCTACTGTGGTAGAGACACATGTCCATCGAGTTGCAGCATATTAGGGGCCAATCCCGCGAACTGGCCCGCATATCATAATTTCGATTAGTTCCAGTCCTATCGTTCTACGAATTCTTCATCGCATCCATGCCTGCACTTCTTATGATTCCGACTGGGAAAACGTGCCAGACTCAGCAACGGAGGCGCCCACTGTTCAATTCATCAATGCCACCTAAGAGATTGGGTGGTGGTCCGACGGTACACTGGCTACTGCTGACATCCGCATCTCGACAAAGCAGATACGCCAATACCTTGCAAACGGACTTGGCGCTACAAAATGAAAGTGCGCCTGTTCGTCCGGTCGGGTCAAGCTGCTGCTGGCCTCTATATCGGCAAGGGCCTTCAGAATGAGGCTGTTGGGTCGGTTGCTCTCAAGACCTTGGAAGACAGCATTCCCCCGGCTCGGCGGTAGCACAGAAAGCTTGGCCATGTAGCCATGCCAGCGAGGCTACGACGTCGACGACATCTTCGGCTTCATGGCTACGAGCAACGCAACCTTTGGCTCTGTACAAAATGCGCTCAAGTCTTGGTCCCACGCGCAATGCCTCTCGTTCGAAGGGTCCGAGTCCATCGCTGGCCCGACCTTGCTTACCACTCCATTTGTCATCTTGACAAACGTCACAAACTCAACAGTGGGCGCAACAAATGCCACGTCTGCCTGCAACTCCAAGTACGTAGGAGCCAAGCGACTCTCGCTTTCCACTCGGGGCGATTGCAGGACCATCCAGGTGAAGTCGGGAGACAGTTGCGCTGCCTTGGTCTCCAGGTGCGGGATCTCTGGCGCCGACTTTACCGAGTACAATCCCGATGAGGACTTCTGTGCGACTCTTATGCCGTTTCAACACGTTTATAGCTCTTCTGGGACTGTCCCCGACATGAGGCGAAAGAGCAACCCGGACGGATCATGTGCAACGTACCCAGTGCGAGGCGGTGACCTTTGCGCGGGAATAGCCGCTTCCCATGGTATTACAATCAAGGAGCTAGAGAAGTTCAACGAGAAGACCTGGGGTTGGAATGGATGCCTAACATCTGGGCCGGCACCGTCATCTGCGTGTCCTCCGGGACCCCACCTATGCCGGCGCCGATGCCCAACACGGTATGCGGACCGCAAGTGCCGGGCACTAAACCGCCGGCGGACGGGACTGACATCGCACCTTAATCCCTGCCCGTTGGATGCCTGCTGTGATGTCTGGGGCCAAGTCAGTATCATCCCATTTGCATCTGGAAGCACGTGAAGCGGCTAACGAAATCACATGATAGTTGCGGTACTACTACGGAGTCCTGCACTGATACGAACACTGCGGCACCAGGGACTGCCGAGCCGGGCACGAATGACTGCATTTCAAACTGCGGTACCAACATTGTCCGCAGGAGTGCGCCCTCTTCCGGAAAATAGGGTACTTTGAGGGTTTCGGGCTCGGCCGGCCGTGTCTTCACCAGGATGCCCTCCACATTGACGAGTCCAAGTACACGCATTTGCACTTTGCTTTTGGCCAAATCACTCCCGACTACCACATCCACATGGGCGATTCACTGAAAACATATGAGTTTGACAACTTCAAGCGCATACGAGGAACGCAAAGGATGTTGTCCTTTGGCGGCTGGGAGTTCTCGACGGGCCCAAGCACGTATAACATCCTCCGGCAGGGCGTCATGCCGGCCAACCGGCTGAGATTGGCGAGAAACATAGTCAACTTCATCAAAGACCACGACCTCGACGGGGTAGATATTGACTGGGAATATCCGTCGGTAAGTAGTCGCTAGAGCGACGAGAAATCTGCCACTGGAGCTTTTGCTAAATTACTCCCAGGCTCCTGACATTCCTGGCATCCCTCCCGGTGACAAAGCAGAGGGTACGAACTACCTAGCCTTCCTCGCTATCCTTAAGAATTTGCTCCCCGGCAAGTCGGTCTCGATCGCGGCTCCGGCTTCGTGCTGGTATTTGAAGGGCTTCCCTATCGACAAGATCAGCAAGATTGTAGACTACATTGTCTACATGACCTACGATCTACATGGCCAAGTAAGCATGTTGAAGCCGTTTCTTCTTCCTAGCGCCCTAAAATACTAGTATCTAATTCACCGTCAACGCATAGTGGGACGCACAGAACCAGTACTCCCAGGTCGGGTGTCCGAACGGAATGTGTCTTCGGAACCACGTTAACCTGACCGAGACAGGCAATGCTTTGGTCATGGTGAGTGTGCTGCTAGCTTGAGCCGTGCCCGTCTTCGAGCTAACCATACACCTCCAGGTAACAAAGGCGGGTGTGCCCTCCAACAAAGTTGTCGTTGGCGTCTCCAGTTACGGACGATCTTTTGCCATGGCTGAGGCGGGCTGCCACACCCCAGACTGCCACTATACCAGAACTGCCTCGCAATCGAACGCGAGAAAGGGCCCCTGCATAGACACGGCCGGATACATCTCCAACGCCGAGATTCAGGATATTCTTCGTGACTCGAGCCGAGTCAACCAAAACTACGTGGATCTGACCAGCAACAGCAACATCCTCGTCTACGATGATATGCAATGGGTCGGTTGGATGAGCCCTGAAATTAAAGACGTGCGAATAGCCATCTACTGGTCGCTCAACATGGGCGGAACCACGGATTGGGCCATTGATCTGGAATCCTACCATGATCCCCCCCGTCGGTCGAATGCCTGGGCCACTTTCAAAGAGCTCGTCGGGTCTGGGATGGACCCGTAACAGGTTGGAAGCCGAACCGGCAACTGGACTTCTGTCACCTGCACCGATAGGTCTGTGGAAGACCTCAGGGAACTAACTCCGTCCGAGCGGTGGAACATGATGGGCGCTCCTGACGCATGGACAGACGTCATCAACGTGTGGAAGAAACATGACCATCCAAGGGGCTCGTTATCATTTCTAGATTCTGTCTCTGACACGCTTCATGGCCCGGAAAAACCAAAGTGCAACACAGTAATCGGTACCAATAACTGCGAACAAACTCTTCAATGCTCCCCATTCGTCGGATCTGGCACAGGTGCAGCAGCGTACGTGATATGGAACTCGCTGGTCCTAGTTCATGAGGTTCATATCCAGTGAGCAACAATTTCACTCTTACAGGACGCAGAGCTGACACGAGTAAACTACGAATTGCAGATATTCGCCAGCTATCACGACGCTTTATACAAAGCTGCCGCCTCTTCCATAAGCAATTCGCTCCAGGCCTTCGAGGACAAGTTTGCACCGGTGCCCCCGCCACCCGATCATACGTGGCTCATGATCCTGCTGGATTTTGATTCAATGGGAACTCCCATGGTTGCTGGCCCATTCTTCAATTCGTGTAAGTGCTGACTCTCCCTTGCGTTCTCCAGGGCTCGCGCCTCCACATATACGTATACTCATTGCATATACTCGGACAGTTCTGTCAAAATTGCCATACTGTACAGAAAATCCGACTACAATGAGCAATTCAAAGGACGTCGTCATGGCTCTTATCTCGGGCAGCATAAGCCTTACCAAGGACTTAGCGACTGACAAGACGCCGTAAGTATCGAAATTGCCAGCAATTGATTTCAAACATCGCTGACCCCGTGGTACAGGAGGATATGGAATGACCAGAAGCAGCATGAGTTTTCTGCCTACATGGGCCAGACTATTAGCATCTGGGGCAACATCACCGAGAGAGCGCTGGGCCGCCTGTTCGACGGCTCAGACGAATCCATCAGTCAGCTCACAACCGTTATCTCGGACGGCAAGCTCATTCCAGGCAAGGGACACAAGACACCCTCACTACCAGACAGCGAGGCTGTGCTGGAGGCGAGTATCTCCAAGGCCTTCTTTGCCTACGCCATCCCTGCCATCTGGGCCCTCTCGGGCGTGCACCCTTTTATCGCCGACTCGGGCTTCCCCTGCGGCAAAGTCGACCCGCTCGGCTCATACTTGAGTAAGGACACAATGCACGCTACGGCGGGTTGCTATCAGGGCAAGCTGTACTATCTGGTCACCCCAAAGGGCTCTGCAGAGACTTGCTCGATGCCAAATCCCGACGGCCCAGCGTCATCATGCTCCTCGGGCATGTTCTCGGCGCCGCCAGGAATCGGCTCGCTAGATAGCGACTCAATGTTTGGGGGCATCACGGTTGGTGATCTGATTACTGGGTGAGACTCACACTTGCTCCGAAATTGCTGATCCGGGCATCCATCTATCTATGCATAAAAGTCGAACGCTAGCCAGGTCTGTCCGCACATACATCCAAAACGGAAACGCAAACGGCGGCGGGCGGGGCAACCCATCCAACAGCGACACCATCAGCGACCTCTTCGGCCGAGACGTCACGACGCCGGGTTTCATCCGCATCCCCGTTTGCAGCCCGGCCATGGCCTACAAGGCATGGAGAGGGGCTGGTCGCACCAGCACACCGAACTACCCGTGCATCATCCCCTTGGGCAGGAGCGAGTGTCGCGAATCGACCTTTGTGAACCAGACAAGTGCCGCGTCGCCCACGGTATCCGGCTGCCTGCAGCTTATTGGGAATATCGAAGGCACTGATGGCAAATGGGATATCGAGAACGCGATCGGCAACCAGCACCAGATAGCGCAGTTTGGTAGGTGCAGGTTTGGCGTTACGGGCCTAAATAAGAAAGGCAACGTCGACTTCCATGTCGGCACGCAGGACATTATCGATATCATCAACGACTCTATCAAAAAGTTTGGCGGAAGAGTTGGTTCTAAGGGTAGAATGTCCTGTAGAGGGACTATCAAGGGGCAGGATGTTGAATGGGGACTTTATTAGGGCGGGGTTGTAGCTTAAGTATTATATTACAAGACGGGCAAGCCCGTAGCATGCCGAGCCCGTTTGTTACAATTCCACCCGCCGACCCAACGTACGCATGCCCGTCGTGCCCCGATCCTCCCCCGCATCTATGTGTTAGGGCATGCATGCCTGTAATAGGCAACTGGCGACCTGAGGCCGGATCACGTGGCATAATCTTGCACAGGACACGTCATCAGTCTAGTGTGAGCGGTGATGCTTTTACCTCTTCTTCGGGTTCACCCTTCAAGTATCGGGGTGGTTGCTAATTATGCTCTTATAATAACTGTCTGTTTAATCCCCAAGTCAAAACACTTCGGCTCCACGCAATTCGCCCGCGGGGCTTTCATGATGCTCCCAGCCGAGGCGACAACGCTCAGGATTAACAGGTCCTGCGATCAGTGCAGGCTCCGCAAAGTCCGCTGTCTCGGTAAAGAGCCAAGTCTAACTGCATGTTCCATCGCTGAGAAAGGGCTAACACGATCGACGCGGTTGCGTATTAGTACCTCCAACGCCACCAGGGGAACCGTTAACGTGTATCCATTGTATCGTGAGGATGTCCATCCTCCTTACCGTTACCTCATCAACAACGCTTATCATGTTAGAATCGCAACGAGAACTGTCAATTTAGCCCTTTTAGACGGAAATTCCGAGTCCAAAATCCGCGTTCGTAACCACTGCCTGGTACTCTACCATCTCTAGGTGCACTTGTTGACAATGCCAAGTACCTGCCTTGCTTGCTACCGAACCTTCTAGTACGGGGGCGAATAATCTCCTAATCGACCGTATCTTGAGATGCGGTCCCCAAGACGTCATCTTGTGTGACGAGTCCGTCGTTGTCAAGGTACGAACCCGGGAGCATATGTATCCCGAACCTATTAAAGTCCCTTCACTCACGGCAATCTACCTACAGGCAAACAATGAGCGAAGTGAGTTTGTATCTTGCTTCAGTCCGTATTCACCTCCTCAAAGGTCTCTAGTGACAAGCTCGGGAATGGCCTTCTTCTCGGATCAGCGGGTGAATGCGTTAACGAACAGGATCGAGACGGACGGGCTCAGAGAACTCGTCGAAAACTTAGACAACTTGATACGGAAACGAGTCTGCGAAACCAACAACTCAAGGCCCATGATTGAATTCCGGCAGCCGGTCGCGCGGGTAGACTTGGCATCGAACGAGACCAAGGCGTTTATCCAAGGTCAGTTTCAACCTGCCGCAGCCTACGACTAGCGACTTATTAGGATCAAAACAATCCGTAGCGTATTTCGAGCATATCCACCCCGTTTATCCCTTTCTGGACCAAGATGAGTTCATATCCAACGCCTTTGGCCGCCACTCCCACGAAATGTTGCAAGCCAGCAAGCCGTTTTCCGCCCTCTATCACGCGATCTTGGCTTTGGGTAGCCAGTATCATCAATGTGGCAGCTTTGAACCAGAGTCGGGTAGAGCTTGGGACATATTTCAGATCTGCCTTGGTCATATATCCGACCTCTTGGTTGCTCCATACTCTCTGGTCCATCTTCAGGTATTCCGATTGGCCCGGTGTTTTGTACTATTCTAACACAAAATCATGCAGGCCCTTATTGCAATGGTGGGGATCGCTACTCATAATACTTGCTACGCTAGATGTCAAGATGCCAAGGACTAACGCTGGCGATAGGCAATCTTTGCCATGAACGCGTGCTGTCTTCAACTTGATCAAGCATTGATATACGAGGCTGCCAGGATGGCACAAAGCTTACGGTATCACAAATCATCCAATGCCGAAGCAGGCCACTTGAAGGCGTTCTGGACGATATACTACATGGAGAAGAGCGCGGCGTTTTCTGATAGCAACAGCTCAGTAAGTCCAGGGTTTGTTACAAATGCGCCAACTTGTGCTAAATAGAGTTTAGGTCCTCGCCGATGAGGATATCGGCTGCATCATCCCTGCGGCATCAGAATCCGTGTTTGGAGATTATGACTGGTTTCTGTCTGCGATTCGCCTGGGCAGGCTCTCATCGATCGCGTACAGTACTCTGTTTTCGACACAGGCAACCTGGAGGCCGAAGGAGTCTTGCCTCGAGTCCATCAAGAGCGTCAGACGTGCCCTCGAAGAATGGCGATTATCAGTGCCCGTTGCGTTCCGACCAAAGGAAGTACTGCAGCTGAATCAGTCGGCAAGCACAAGCAGAAAGCTCGTCGCCGTTCAGACGCAGTATTCGTACTACAACCTGGTCATTGCCTTGGAGAGACTATTCCTTCATGTCGAACCCGACGAGAACGTTGACCGGGAAGGTAGCAAGTGGACCTTGATGCACGCGGCACGGGCTGTCATTGAGCTTACTCCGTTCATCGACATTGAGCCGTATGTGCCTATCTTGTAAGTCAGGCCGAGGAGCATGAACCGTGCGGGCAGAATTTCTAACATTGGCGACTCGCTCAGTGTGGCTGGTATCATGCCCCTGTCAGCACTTTTCGTTCTTTTCGACTTTGTCATTCATAATCCCTCCCATAGCGAGACAGAAAAGAACCTGGCGCTCCTCGATCATGTTGCGGCGTACCTCGGTGTGCTCGACTGCTCATCTGGGGGTGCACTGCCTGGAAGCATCATCTCAGAATTCGCCGGCATTGCCCGACAGTACGTATTCAAGGTTCAGCAGAGCAGTTATGCGCGACGCAATGGATCCGCGCTGGTGGCGCCTCCTCTGCCCGACATGTGCGAGGGAGAGGAACAATTGCGGGACTGGCCGATAGACATGGACCTGGGCGACCTTTCTGTATGGGACATACACCTCTGCGTAGTCAGGCGGGATATTGCTAATGCAGAGATAGGTGCCTCGGACGGATGCGGAGCTCGGCTTTGTTGCGCAGATGTATAGTAGCACAACCCGGGAGACGCCGTTGGAGAGTCTCTCATATCCCGCGTCCCAGAGCACACCCCCGAATGACAGTCAGATGAGGGAGCTAAAGACAATTTTTGGCTCGGTATTTCCAGACTGGACGGTCGGCGAAAGTGAAGTCTAGGTGCATAGTTTCACAGGCCTTGAGCATGGATCCAATGTCTGCGAGTCTGATTGTTAATGAATAATCCTGGCTTGTGTACAGTATCTATCACGAGGCTTACGAAGTTAAACTAGATGTTGGATCACACAAAGGCCATTTGAAAAGCTCTCTGAATTAAGGACCCATTAAGAGGACCCATTAAGGACCCATTGAGGGTGATTCCTATTCCTCTAGAGTCATCTAACTTTCCATCAAGCTCGCTTGCTGCCCTTCCCCTTCGGAACTTTGAAAACCCAATACAGTCCCAGCGCACCGCCGATGTTGAAAAGAACATAGACCCAGACAAGTCCAAAATCCCTCCATCTTGTGCCATAGGAAATACCGAATCGAGCGAGGAACTCATTGGTGGTAGCAAGTGGGCAGTACTCGCAGACATTTCGGGCGCCCGGATTCAACACCAACCCTCCCGCTGCCTCGGTAAACGCAGAGAGGTAGTCTTGGCATGTCATGTTTCCGGGCGGAGCCATGTGGAGGATCTCGTGCGGCGCACAGGTGACGCCCGAGTTGGCAACAGCCGTCGACATTATGCCTCCGAGGAGGTACGTCGCGGGCGAAACGTGGTACATGAAGGTCCAAAATTTGGGGAGATCGGCAAGAGGAACGCCAACTCTGCCCAACCGATTAGCTCAGTTGCTCGTTTTGCACCGACGTACCGGAAGGCCGGGTCATCGCCTAGCAGGCATGCACTCACCCGCAAAATAAAATGCAGAGCATCCAAAACAAACTCGTCAGGACGCCAGCCGTCTCCGGTAAATCGATCCAAGAAATGGCAAAGTGGGCGAACGTGCTCGTAAATAGCAGGTATACCCACAGGAACAGAAAGGCAAGGAATCCGCGAACTGCTTGGTCATCGGAGGTAGTGTTTCGGACGAAGCCGACGGGGTAATACCAGCAAAAGTACATGATGATGGCCATCAAGGTATTCCACCCAAGCTCGACGAGAATGTTGGACACCAAGTATGCTGCGAGTCGCACGAGTTAGCTTCGAGGCGCTCGGTGAGGTTGGGAGACATTGTGGGCTTGCCTGTCCATCGATACATCTTCGAGGGCCGCTCGCGCACCTCGTACAGCGCTCGCTGCGGCACAAACATGGGCATGACTTGCTCATTGATGCTGATGAATAAGACGAGTAGCATAAAGATTGCCCAAAGCTGGTTCTGAAGCCCCTGGATGGAGTTGTCGGCTTTGAAGCTGAAGCCAAGGTAGAGTGACTACCAGAGAATGTCAGTCAATGTCGCCAACTCAGTAACAAGATAAACGCAGTCACTCACAGACAAGGCAATGAGAATTATCTTGGACCAGATGTAAGTAGGGGACCGCCAAAAGTGCTTCGCGGTGCGCAGTAAAACTTCTAGGAACTGCGTCCGGAAAGGTGCCACGAATTCCCCATGCTGAGAGCCGTCCTCGTGTACGGCGTCGTCCCTCGGAGAACTCGATGCTGGAAGAGCCCGGAGGCGGCCAAGTTCCTTCTTCACAGCTTGGTATTCTGGAGAGCCACGCCAGATCTGGTGCCAATCGAGCCCCTTGGAGCCATCGGCGGGCGCCTTAATAACCTGCAGCATCCATTCCGCCGGATTGGCACCCTTCGGGCATGCCGGGGCGCCATTTCGCTCAAAATAGCTGACGAGGGTCGAGGCGCCTTTGCCCAGACCTGAGCATGTTCGATTAGCCTCGAACACTGCAAGATGAGCGACAAGATTTTGGACTAGAATACTCACCGCCAAAGTAGACCGTCTTTCCCCCAGGGGCAACTAGCAGAATTCGATCAAACTGGCCAAAAAGGATGGCTGATGGCTGATGGACTGTGCAAAGCACTGCCTGGCCGCTGTTGGTCAACCTTTTGATGAGGTCGGATATGGCCCAGGAAGTCTGCGAGTCTAACCCAGAGGTTGGCTCATCAAAGAAGATCAAGAGCTGCGGTCGAGCAGCTAGCTCCACGCCGATTGTAAGTCTTTTCCGCTGCTCAATGTTGAGGCTCTCTCCTGGAATACCGATGATGGCGTCTGCAAACTCTTGCATTTCTAACGTGTCGATGACATGTTGGACGTACTGCAGCTTCTCTGGCCGAGAGATTTCTGCTGATTGCCGAAGCAGGGCACTAAACTCCAAGGCCTCGCGGACTGTCATGGTTCTGAGATGAAGATCTTGTTGTTGAACATAGCCCACTTTATGTTGAAAGGAAGCGTCCGTTGGGTTGCCATTGATCATCGTTTCGCCATTGACGACACCGATGGTAGAGCGAGTCGCGAGCACGTCGAGTAACGTCGTTTTTCCGGCTCCGGAAACACCCTTCGAAATGTTAGCCCACACTCATATGCATGCTGAAAATCGAACAGTTGGACCTGCCATGAGCGCTGTTGACGCGCCGGGTTTCACCCAGCCATCAACGTGATCCAACAGACGCCGCTCTTCGCCCTTTACCTTGATGTCATAGCAGAGGCCTTCCCAGTGGAAGATATCTGTGCCGGCTGCAATGCCTCCAGTCTCGCCTGGAGTCCATTTCTTCTCTGCCAAGACGAAGCGGCCCTGCGCTTGATTCTCAGGGTCCAAAGGCTTTGTCTTCTCTGGTTTGAGAGGACCCTTCCCGCGGCGGAACACTAGAATCTCGCCCGCGGTCCTAGTCGGCTTTGCAAGCTCGGCCGCGACAAGGTAGACAGGGAGGAAGAAGGCCAAAAACGCGAAGAGGATACCGATATTTCTGTCTTATAATCAGTTGAAAGCTGGATCCGTCGGCGGGCGGACAGTACCGACCTCCATTTGTGGGAGTTCCAGTAGCCAAAGGACAAGTTGATGTAGTTGTCTCCACTCACCATTGACGAACCAGACTGCGCGCCTACAACGGAGCAGATCTGCGACGTGGACGGAAAGTCTGTGTACCCCGGCCCGTTGGGGACCATCTGAGCGCAGGAAAATTCTCGGTTGTGGAACTCATTGACCATAAGAGCCTCGAAGCCATATGCCAGCGGGTTTATGTATGTCATCCAGCGCGACCACCCAGGCATGAAGGCCGTTGGTGTCGTGAAGCCCGTGTAAATCATGAGGCCAAGGCCGAGAACCGCGCTAGGTATCATGGCCTGGTCGGATGTCCTGGTTATGCTGGCCAGGGTGCGGAAGATGGCTGACTGGACCAGCGTGGTGAGGAGCGTGGTGAGGCAGAAGAAGACGAAGGGGCCCGCCTCTCGCCGCAGGTGGGCCATGAAGTAGATGAGCACGTTGAAGACGAACATGTTGATGATCTTGTACGGAATATCCGCCAGGTAGCTTGCGATAGCCTGGGACGACTGATGGTAGAAAGCATACCTGTTTTGCTTTTCTACCACGGCGCGCTCGGCATAAATGGTCAGGACCTGCGTTGTGGGTGAGCACGCGACTGAACAGCAGCATTTGGCTGGGGCGCTTACTTCGAGCTGGCTGGCAAAGGAGTTGAAAAGAAGCGAAAAAAATATCAATCCTCCGCGGTAGTAGAAGCTGGAAGAGTCCTGCTTGAGGTTGAAAAACATGCTGCCCAGGATGAGTGCCATGACCAGGTTAAACAGCAATGAAGCGATGGTGAAGCCAGGATCAGCCAGCAATCTCCTGTAAGCGCGCCAGAGAGTAAGAGAGACTTGCTGGGGATATGAAATAGTGTAGGGGGACCTTGAATACTGGTGCTTTGCCTGCTCAGCTCGTCGCGAATGCTGGTATTCCGACATCCTCTCCGTGGACGGGTGTCTCTGCTCGTATGCCGCCAGCTCGCGGGCCAGATTCTGACGCTGCTTGCTCGCATGCCACCTTGCTACAAACTCATCGGCTGTGCGAGGTACCAAGTCTTTGAAGCCAGGCTTTACCCTGCGTTCGTCTGGGCTGGTCAAGGACGTCAGGAAATCGGGTATCGTTTGCCGGTCCGGACCTAAGGGATGGTTTACACTGAGCATGGTCTGAAAACTCAAGGTGGCTCGTCAAGGCGCAGAGACTCACAGTAAAAGCCCAACTCCTCAAAGTAGGGCTTGGCGTCGGAGACTCTGCCAAAGAATACTTGTCTTCCCTCATAGATGAGGGTGACTCGGTCGAAGAGCTGTCAATGACAACAAGGTCAGCCGAGTGCATTGACGTGTACAATACGGAGCAAAGGGCCGCACATGATAGGCTGTCTGTGGCGCTTGGTACAAGGTGACGACAGATGCTACTCCAAGCAGGTCAGCCTGGAGGCGCAGGTTGCGACAAAAGTTGATTGCGTTGCTGCTGTCGAGCCCGCGCGTAGAGTTGTCCCAGCACTGGAACTTGGCTCCCGTGAGGGCAGCCTCGGCGATGCTGACCCGCTTGCGCTCCCCGCCGCTGACGCCGCGCACAAAGTCGTCCCCAACGCGTGTGTTTATGGTATGGGTCAGACCAAAGACGGCCATCATCACGTCGCGTCGCATCGCGTCTAGTTGCTCGCGACGGAAGCCTCCCGGGACGTGCCTGACAGTGCGAGCGCGCGAGGCAAAGCTCAAGGTCTCGCCAACAGTGAGATGTGCCAGATGGGTATCGAGCTCGGCATTGTAGAGGACATCGCCGCGAAGCGAATGACGGATTTGGTTCAGGTCAACCCCTGGAGCAGAGACGACATTAGTCGTCAGTTGATACACAACCATGGGCGCAAATATATGATGCACCTACCTCGAAAGTTGATGTACGAGTCGGGGCTCATCGTTAGGTCGGCCGTCTCTCCCGACAGAGACTTGAGGAGCGTCGAGCACCCGGACCCAGGAGGGCCCAACACAAGCAGCATCTCTCCCTTTTCCACGACACCCTCAAAGTCGCGCAAGATGTCGACGCGACTGCCATGTCGGCTCCCACGAACCAGCGTCGCCAGCTGCCTCGCGATGCCAACTACGACGCTGCCAGTCGTCTTTTGGAACTCGGCCCCTGTGCCCCAGCCAAACACGCTCAATCCCTTGAAGGCGATGCCAAGCGCCCGTGATGGTGCCGAC
This sequence comes from Tolypocladium tundrense, assembly GCA_024340025.1. Taxonomy (NCBI): domain Eukaryota; kingdom Fungi; phylum Ascomycota; class Sordariomycetes; order Hypocreales; family Ophiocordycipitaceae; genus Tolypocladium; species Tolypocladium tundrense. The sequence continues at coordinate 36,903 of JALHBX010000296.1, read as the reverse complement.
TCGGGGTCCGACTCCGTCAATCTGATAAACTCCTTGACCCAGGCGCGATCATCAAAGGATGGGGACGATGGATCAAGATAGCTGCCGGGCTCGGGATTGAGCGCCCTCGACTCGGAATGTCGAGAGGCGGGAGAGGGTGAGGACCGCGCAACCTTTGCAACGTCCTCGGACATCCGAGTAGCCGCAAATTCGCCGTCTGAGGGGGTTGAAGCATTTCCAGGGGCGGCGCTGGTTGACTTGGGAGAAGTTGCACTCATCTTGCCTGGCTTGACAGATAGGACAGGGTGATTCTGGAGGCCCATTGCGTCGGCAATGTAAGATTATAAGGCGCACGTCGGGCTAATGCCTTGGAAGTATTCTTGTAAGGATATGTTTATCTTTAGATATTGGTCAAGACCAAATTTGCAGTGTTGATTGATGCCATCAATGTCCACCGAAAGCCGTCAAGTCCCGCAACAAGTTCATGTCGATGTTAGTTCTTGGCGATGAATGAGTCCGCAAAGTCCGCTTGCACCGAGGCCCGAATTCCGCGAGCATTATCCAACCATGCACGTCATGTCGGAGGCGGCTGGTGAACCGCTGGATTGACACAGACGACTCGTGAGTGCCGTGCACGTTCCTCGTGTTCGGGCACCAGACAGCAAGATGACAGCCTCAACAAGGGTATGGAGCCATGTCGGACAAATCCATCTCACGCCGGACATCGGTGCTCGGTTCTTGGCGCGCCTCATCTGTTCCAATCGGATGAATACGGAGAACTATTAGATCTCGGCCCTCGGGTCTTGGCGTGGCGGCGCCATGGCGTGCCGCAACTCGGCATACCTTTGGATTACTTGAACTGGCCCCGGGGCTAAAAGGTAAGCTTAATGGCTCGCACTGATGGGGCGGCTCCGGGTAGCCTTCCACCAGGCCATTTTCGTCCCAATCTGCGGCCTATAGAGTCTTGCCACCGCCTTTCCCGGGAGGTTTTGGGTGGTCCACGCAGCTGGACTGACACTTGTCATTGCAGAATCGGCTATGATTTAGCGCCCGTACTAGCAAGTCTCAAGAGTTCAAGTTATCTTACCCTTGGTCGTGCCGTAGAACCCGTGCTCTGAGCAGCAGGTACTAAGCGGACACTTCTCGTTTGGAGAATCCGCGTACTTAGGGTTAGGGTTATAACGTATTTAGGAACCCTAAGATATTTATTCGGTTAGTGTCAGGAAAGGCCATTCTTAATAATGGGTGGTATAAGGGACTATTTATTCTAGGGGCCTAGACGCCTATTTTATACTTTAACAGCTCCGTAAGACCCTAGCTATTCTTCAATAATCTCTATGTTTTCTGCTTGTATAGTCCGAGATCCGCACTACTATCCTAATAAACTATATATTTATAATATAGCAGATTATATAGTTTGTTGGGGTGATGGTGCAGACCCAGGACACGGGGACGAGAAAAATATAAAAAAGTGGAGGGATAACCAGGGGTCAGAGGGACTGTCGGGGCATAAAAGGGCCATCTAGGCCCCTAGACCATTTGGTCCCTCATGTCAATCATCCATTCAAGCAGCTATCCTAGCAGTAGAATGTCACTCCTGGTTTTTCCTCCGATTTCTTAGAGACGGCCGTGGTTGCCACTCATCATTGATTGCCCTGACTTATACGATACATTGATGCTGCCACGACGAGCGCCTGCTTAACGGCTAGCATGACTTACACCGCTGACACGGCTCATGCCACTTACACGCCTTGCGACTTACACGGCTAGCCGGCATGGACGTTTGCCTGACTTACATGACTAGATGACTTACACGGCACCCGTTGCACTCGGCTTTTGGTGTGTTCTTTCGTCCTCAACAAAATAGATCGTAATTATCACGCCCGGAAATATTCCTCCCGCTTCCATCCGTATATAGGCGAGATAGCTATGCGGTTATTGCCGGGGTTCCCGTAGGGGCCGACTCGTGCCCTTCGTCACGAATGTCTTGACTGCATGTGCGACGACAGGAACACCATCGCTGCAGCAAGGGCATTACAGCACCGCACCATATAATAGCAAACACAACCCATCCCGTGCCGAAGAAAAAGCCATGCGTTTCTTTGAATTGCGGCGCCTGCGATACTGGAAACATTGTCTGTTGCGCCACGGTACCTAGCGCACTGTTCAAGTCGTGTTAGAGTTGAACCGGAAGCAATCGAGGAAAGATAGCGAAAAGTCCTGAGGACTTATATATACTCACTATCCAGTCGAAGACATAAGCGCAGACGAAAGCGCTCTCAAGACCTTGTCGCCTCCCGAGCACGAATTGAGCCACGACCCCATCAAAGGACCAATGCCGCCATAAGCACTGGTGACGTAGAACGCGGCCATAATGGCGCTTGTACTTACAGGCCAAACACAGAATATGATGTAGCCAATTAGCTGCACTGCGGCGAGGGCGGCAATGACGATGGAGGAGTTTCGCAAGTAGTCTGCTGTGAAAGAGCCGAGAAGCATCCAAATGAGTTGCTACATTGTGTAAAGAAGATAGTGTTAGCCGAACGCCGTATGTTCCGATTGTCGAGTTCCTGTTACGTATTGCCGGGTCTTACGTACCAGGCAACCAATGACCGTAGGCAAGGCATTGACCTGTTCGACACTGTACTTGGGATGTCCATTTTCTCTTAACGTTTTGAGCCAGAGTGCCATCCAACGCTGCAAGTTAGCAGCACACGTTAGTTCAAGTGTCCTTTTTATGTTAGTTAGTCGTCATATCGCAGCGGACGGTGAAGCCGCAGGGGCAAAGACATGACACGCACCCCCAGGCAATGCAGAAGCCGTACAGCTGCCAGCACTTGGAGAGCTGGCACAATGACGCGAGATTCCAGTGCACCGGCTTCGAGTCGCGATCTTCCTCTGCCAGTCGTTGAATACAACGCTGCTTCTCACTCTCCGTCATCCACCACATTTTCTTAGTCTTGGGCTCGTCTTGACCCAGCGGTGTTAGTAAGTTGAGCAGCGCCCATGCCGGAGGATAAATGACAAAACTGACCTGGGCAAACAAAAAAGCCTAGTACTGCGATGGGAATACTGATGATGAAATCGAATATAAAAAGCCATCGCCAGGCTGCGAGGCCAAGTCGGTTGTTCATATTATGGTATCTAAGGCAGTATTTTTAGTCAGGAGCTGCCGTAGAGAGAGGAGAAAGAGACTTACAGGCCGGCTTGGATGTAACCGGAAAGCATCAGGCCGCCAATGGAGGAGAAATAAAAGAGAGCTGTCCGGCGAGCGATCTCTGATTTGCGGTACCAGCTTCCAATCTTACTTGTTGGTTAGTTTCTGGTATGTAAATCTACCGCAGACACGCCGCGACTGGAGGTGACAGAGCTCACAATATACCACGCTCCGGGCAGAACGCCCGACTCAGCTAAGCCGCAAAAGAATCTGGCCGCGGTAAGTATGGGGCCTCTGTCGATGACGAAAGCTGCATGATCTCGCCATCTCACCGTAGGACATATAGCGTCTTCACGTCTGTCGCCTTGTACATGCAGAGCACAAACACCGACCAGGTCACGGTGCAAGCTGGGAGCCAATATCGAGGCTGGATCAACGTGAGCGCTGCAGTCGTAAACGGGCTTCCAATGATAATGCCGATGTTGAAGTAGGTAGACAGCCAATTGAGTTCGTTTTGCCCTGCGTGCGCGGGTCAGTACACCGCAGGGTGCTTCCCACAATTTCCAGTGCGTGTAGATAATACGCACTCAGTTTGAGGTCTTCCTTCATTCCCGAAATGTACGCATTTGTGATGTTTGTTTGGTCCAGGTATTTCACGAAGAAGGTCTGTATTTCATCCCAGGTCAGTATATGCGTTGTGTGCACCGTGTACAGACGCAGTCGGTGGGTGGACTCCTTTTTCACTAACCAGGCAAAGATACGTGAGAATAAAAAAGTCAAGCTTGAAAAGGAGCCATTTCTCTTCTTTGGTGGTGCCTGGTTCGTGCCAGTGGAACCATCTCCTGGCAGAGATGCGCTTCGAACCGCAGCACGACGACAAGCCCATTGGCTGCTCCGATTGTGTGACAACCGTCTTTGCCACGGAAGCCATATTGCTGTCCCAGGACAGTGCACTGCCAAGCGAGTTTTGTGGCGGTGACAGCGCGATCGACCGGAAAGCACGAATGTCGAATTATCGCACACCAAATGGAAATGTCAATTTACACGATCTGATACAACAGAGCTTCAGGTAATAATCTCGGCATCCTGAGAATCGGCCTCATGCCTTGCCTCCTATTATATTGGTCACCCGTACGCTTGCGGGTTGCTGCACCTTGAGGAGCGTCGTTGCCGTCTTTGCCGTTATGAGCAAGATTTAAGCCAGTCAGCAGTTTGCCAGCATCTGATAATGGATTGTAGTGGAAACTGAAGTCAAAGTATAGGAATCTTGCACGTCGAACGCTTTCAAAGTCATGCGATAGCGCAACGTGGTACCCGCTTGAGGATGGTGGCGGCAACTAAAATCCGGTGCCGCTTGGCCCTCAAGGTGCGACGTAGTGGGTAAAGCGCGCAGCACTGCCACTCAATTGACCAGCATGGTCTTGAAGCTACCAGGTAGCGGACATTCTCGTTCGACATGAGACCTGTGAACTTGTGTACAGCGGTGAATTCAACTCCACATGCGGTGTTGTCGAACGACAGTGGCACTCTTTGGTATCTGCTTAAAGACAATGCAAACTCGTACCGCGAATTTTCCCGAGCTAAACGCCTCCAATCCCCCCCTTTACTGCCCTCAACTAAACTAAATACGACCCCGATAGAATACAGTTAGTGTCTCATACCGACACCTACTACACTCCACGTTCCATGGCCTTCATGTTTGGAGGCATCTAAGGTTTCGGTCCCGCGTGGTTCTTACTCAAACTAGCTACAGAACGCATTGATTTCCTGAAATCTGCGCTACCACGGGATATAATCCAGGTCCTGTGTCAAGCTCTCGGTCTTGTTAGGAGCAAGTGGCGGCAGACCCGTAGCATGAACGAGAGGTGATGATGTCATTGGGTATGGATGTGCCATTGTTATTCGCGCTAATGTCAGCCCAGTTCCCATCCAGGTCAGCGCATAGAGAAACCATAGCCTGATTAATGGCCGCTATGAAGGAGTACCGTGGATCGCGGAAATATGGAGACTGCATGGTGTCTAAAGTCGCTGCTTGAGATGGTGTCGAAGATGGGGAAGAAATTACATCAGTGCGCTTCGTATTAGTAATCAAAGATATCCCGCAAAGGCACCCGCCTATGCTTGGCAGGAGACGGATGGCTCCTGGGGTTATTGAGCCGGGTTCCGGGGGCAGCCCCTGCTATTCAAAAAAACAAAAAAAAAGCGCCCGAGACAAACACGTTTGCCTATCTTTCAACCCCAATCCTGGAACTTGATTGACAGTATCGCTAAACCATCACTCTCAATAAATCTCGTTCTCAATTTCAATTTCGCAGTTGAGCCCTGCCGAGAACTTTGCAACGAAAGGAGCAACGCTCAGCGGTCCAGCACAAGTTGAGCAACCGGTTTCCTTGTGACGATGTATGACGGCCAAGAAGAGCTCGACAACCTTGCTTGGGACAAGAACGATGAGGACTCCGAGAAGGCACTGAAACAAATGCGGCGCAAGTCCGTTTGCCGTAATATCGAAGAGCTTTCCGAAGCAAAGTTCGGCAAACCAGCAACATTGATTACTCCCCTGGTCGCCGGGGGTTTCAACATGCTCTACAGAATCCGGCTTGAGGAAACATCACCAGACATCATGGTCCGACTTCCATGTCCAAGCCTGATCCAGTTCCCGTGGGAGAAAACCGCCCAAGAGGCGGCTACGGCCGCACTCATTGCGAAGGAGACGGGGCTACCTATTCCTCGCCAGCATTTCTACGGCGAGGAGTCGCCGGTTGGCCCCTACGTTATGATGGACCGTGTTGAGATTCAGGGGAGCGTGTCGGCTAGGTTGACAAAACCCAGCATGGACTCCTCGGAGCCTCACGTTCTAGACCCAGACATTGCCGACTCGACTCTGGAAGCCATCTGGGGCCAGATAGCTCAGTGCTATCTACAACTCCACCAGCTGGCGTTTCCACGTATTGGCTCATTGGTCGAGATCAGCCCTGGAAACTATGGGGTCACCGGGAGACCAATCACCCATAACATGACCGACATGATTAGGTTGGCGAACGTCCCTCGTTCCGTCCTCCCGCCAGAAGGCACAACATACACCACGGCAGACGACTGGTATACTGCATTAGCGGAGATGCATATCGCACAGCTCATATTCCAACACAACGATGCAGTGGTCTCCGAGGACGACTGCAGGAACAAGTACGTGGCGCGCCAGATCTTCCGCAGACTCGCCAAACAAGGCCGACTGTCTACATTTGGATTCTCCGACGACTGCTGGTCTGCCCAGTCATCCAAGATCCCTGGATCTACTCTTCTCCCGGCGCCCTCGAGCTCTAAGAACTTTCGACTCTGGGGTGACGACTTTCGGGCCGGTAACATCCTCCTGACAAGCTCGGATAAGATCGCGGCACTTATTGACTGGGAGTTTACCTACGTCGGGCCTACGCAATTCTCTCTCGACCCGCCATGGTGGCTGCTTCTCGAGACGGCGGAGATGTGGTTATCCGGCATGGACGACTGGTGTGAGGTATATCAGAAGCATCTGAAAACGTGGCTCGCCGCGATGAGAAAGGCAGAAGCAGAGACGGATAAGTCGACCTTATTGTCGGCACCACTATCAACATACATGGAGCAAAGCTGGGCGACAGGCCGGTTCTTTCTCAGCTACGCGGCGAGGAAGAGCTGGGCATTTGACGCAGTGTACTGGAACTACCTTGACGAGAGGTTCTTTGGTGACCGAGAAAGCGGTGTTGCTGGGCATGACTTGTGGAGAACACGGCTTCATCTGCTAACTGATGAGGAGCGAGCTGCCATGGAGCCCTTCGTGGGGAGGAAGATGGCTGAGGCGAGGGAGAGACGGCTTGTTGATTGGGATCTAATGGACGCGAAAGATAGTTTCTCCCAGCTGCTGTTCGACTGAGAATATCAAACAGAGGACGCGCCTGCTAGAAATTTCTCGTCCAAAAAAAGACCTCGTCTCTGGCGTGCTCCCCCTTGCAAACAGTTGAGCCCGCAGCCCGATTCCGCCCCATACATCGTCTTTCTGGCAGAGTTGTAACGTCGCAGGTGAAGCATGAGCCTATTGCTGTGGCCGCCTACGCGCCCCGCTGCCGTGTAGCGACTCTGGAAGATCGCGACTACTGAGCCGTGCACAAAGCATAGCATGGAGGTAGACGGCTCTGGAAGCTTGCTGTAGCGGAGCTCTTCAGCTAACGGTCCCCTCGGTCGGCGATGGGCACGCGTCAAAAACAATTGAGTATCGCCATCCGCCGCTACATCCGCGCTAGCTCTATGTCTCCTCATCGCTCTTCGGCAACCCAGCAAGCGCTGTCGACGTCTCTGCCTGTTCGTGGCCAGCCTGCCAGTCTCAAGCAACGCTGGCAACAGAGCCCGGCAGCCATGGGTGAGATCGGATCGCAGCCGACAAGAGGGGGCCGTCACGGTGAGGGGTTCCGGCTTCGCCTTTGACGGGACCCTGTGGCCGCTGCTGCTCGAGGGCGTTTTCGACTCCTAGTGGTAAAGCTTCGGCTTTTTGGCGCTTTGCTTCCCCAGAGGCTTCTCGTCGGTGGTGAGCCTCCTCTTTGACCTTGTCATCCGACCAGGCTCAACCTTCGCCGCTTTGGACTGCGCTATCTCGGCCAGTACCAGAGGAACCCCCTCTAGGATCCACTCCACGAGAACTTATCACGAGTGGCATTTCTCTTCACCTCCGCGTAGTCAGAGGTCCCTCAGATGAAACTGGTGATTTGTAGATTCCAGCTCCGGAGCTGCTGAATCCAGTGCTTTGCAGCGTTCAACAAACCATCTTCCAGCATCGATATCCTCTTTGACCGAGGGATATCCAAACACTGCGGGTCTTCCCGAGTGAACGCGTAGATTTTCTTTGCTTCGGCCTAAACCTCTGCATGATCTTCATGACCCCATCCTCTTCCGCCTGTGACTCCATCGCTATCGCCATAGTCCGCGCGAATTCTTTGGACTCGTGCGGTCTTAGTACTTTCTCGTCCACAAGCTCCTGCTAGGCCTTGTCGTGACCTGGCTCCAGGCATTTGATGTCGCTGGTGTACTTCTCAAAACTCATAGTTGAGGTATTCTATCCATGTCGTCAACTTGTCCTGCTTCTTAGGATCTTCGTCGAGCTCAAATGGCAGGGTAAATTCGTGGCGTGCCAGCTTGACCGCCTCAGCATAGTCGAGGAACCCATCGCAGGCATGCTCTCCGCATAGGCGTCGCTGTTGTCTGCGTAATAATTGCATCTGATCCCAATCCGACTTGAGGCAAGACGGATCAACTTCAATGTTGGCCAAGTACTTCGCAGCCGATGCCGGCAAGTAGTATCGCTATATTTTGTACTTCTCAGTTTAACATACGCCGAGAATTCGCCATCATCGTCATCCTCACGGCCTCGATTATCGTTTTGCCACTTGCGGAGGTCTTGCCACCCCCGCGATTGTCTTTGTAATATGCCTGAAGGGGATATTGGAGTAATGAACTCCTGCCAAGGTCAGGCAGAGTATCTCGACATCGTCGTCTGGATTCCTGAAGACCTCCCGAATAGGGTCTATGGGGCATAGTGGGTGCCACCGCCGTTGATGAGTTCATGGTAAGCGTCGATCTCATATCTTGTCCTATAAACCTCAACGTCAAACGGTGGTAGAAGATGGCCGAGCTCAGAGGGTCCAATATGGCGACTCGAACCCTCTTGTACACCTGATTGAAACTTCACAAGAATTCCTCAGCCTCGCCCGTTCGCGGGTGCGGTATGCGGCAAACTTCAGCTTGGTGGTGTTCGTTAACATCGTTCGGGTTGAGTGTGAGCCATATCGCAGGAATATCGTGCCGGACTATGAGGGACTTGAAATTGCGCTGCATGGGCAATCGGCATTTACTTTAACTTAATAAATTATGTACTACTTATAAATCGCTTAGATCGTAAAGGATCGCTAAGATTATCTCAATAATTCTATCGATACCAATAAGCTAACTGGCTCCTGGCTCCTGCGCTGCGCAACAATGCACAGCAAGCAAGGCGCAGGGTAGAAAGCTGTGCCTGACTTTACTCGTAGATCGCAAGGGCAGATTTTGCCTATTAGTCTATCGTTCCGACTATTATTCCGTGCAGTCTGCACTACTAGCGCCTGTATGGGTCGTAATAAGACGAGTGGAGTGGAGTTCTACATTAAACATAGCGTTGCCGAAAGACTCATTCGCCGGTGAGTCTTGACTGTTATTCGTGCTAACCTGGGCGACCTAATATATATGACATAATGCGGAACGTGCAGTACCTGCTATTAATTCAGGACAGCCCTTCTCATGGTGTATTGATGGCTGTAAGAACATGCAGCTTACAACCTTCAATCCAGCCACTCAATACCAATGGCGCAAACAGTAAGAGGCATCGAGCCTACTACTACTAGCAGACCTCTCCTGCTTAACCTACGCTCCTCAAACCTGCTTCTCCTCGTCGTCGTCTGCGCCGCTGTTTTCACTGACATTTTCCTCTACGGCCTCCTCGTCCCCGTCCTCCCTTTTGCGCTTACCTCCCGCGCTGGCCTTTCATCGTCCCAGGTACCACGCTGGAATGGCATCCTCCTTGCTCTCTACAACCTCGGCCTCTGCCTCGGTAGCCCCCTATTTGGTCTCCTGGCTGACCGCACGCCCACGCGTCGTCTGCCGTTTCTGACAGGGTTGCTTGCCCTCGCGGTGGCCACGCTGCTGCTCTGCCTGGGTCGGACCGTCGCGCTGCTCGTCATCGGTCGCGTTCTGCAGGGTCTCAGCGCGGCTATTTGCTGGGCGGTCGGTCTGGCGCTGCTGGCGGACAGTCTGAAAGATAGGATCGGGTGGGCGATGGGGTGGGTGAATTGGGCGATGACGGCGGGGTTTTTGCTGTCGCCAATTCTGGGGGGCCTGACGTACGCTAAGGCTGGGTACTATGCCGTGTATTACATGGCGTTTGGACTGATCGCATGCGACATCGTTCTGCGACTGCTCATGATTGAGAAGAGGACGGCTCGCAAGTGGTCTACGGAAAATACAGAGGTAGTGGGGCCCCAGACACTGAAGAATGGTAATAATGGAGCCAACGAGGCAGAACAGGATGTTGAGCCTGCACAGAAGGGCACAGGAGTTGCCAGATATTGGGCATTGATTAAATCGCGGCGCCTATTAGCCTCGCTCCTGGGCTGCACCATGCAGTCAGCTTCCAAGTGAGTACGTCTCCCGTCTGCGCCAACTCGCTCTAACTTTCAGGTTCGCTTTCTTCACTGTAATTCCGATTTTCGTCGACGAGACATTCCATTGGGATGCCCTCGCCGCAGGTCTCATCTTTCTCTGCGTCCTCTTACCCGGCTTCCTTTCCCCCCTTGTCGGCATATTATCCGATCGCCATGGAACAAAGTGGCTCTCCTGCGTTGGCTTCGGCCTCTCCGTCCCCCTCTTTGTCTGCCTGCGCTTTGTTACCGAAAACACGACGTCGCAGAAAGTCCTCTTTGGTGCGCTGCTCACGCTCATGGGCATCGCTCTCACGCTTTCCAGCACACCGCTTATGACGGAGGTCACTTATGTCATTGAGGAAAAGGAGAAGAGGCAGCCTGGCATCTGGGGCGCCAAGGGGGTTTATGGAGTTGGCTTTGGAATGTTTACGACATCATTTGCACTCGGAGGGGTAATTGGAAGCTTCATGGCGGGATTCTTGTACGAGGGGCCTGGGTGGGCGACATTTGGGTGGGCGTTCGCGATCTGGTGCGCGGGAGGAGCTGTTATTTGCGCTCTATTTGTCGGCAAGCCATTGTCGCAGTAGAGGGGAAGGAAGTTTGGCGACTGTGGTTATATCCTACCTACTACCTGTCTAGCGTCATTTCTGGCCAAGCCACTGACCTTGCGATATAAAAGCCCCATGAGCGTCGAGCTGCAAGACGGCCGACCGCGGTGTGGAAATTTGTCCCGCACTCCCCGCAACCTCTTATACCCGTGCAACGACTCGCCCATATACCTGAACCATACCGTTGAGTGTTGGCCGTGACACCTTACTTGTCATTGAATAAGCACGAAGACCCAATCAAGCCGGTCACGTCGGACTCGGTACAACAACCACCGGCTGGCGCAACTGGAGCTCACATTGTCGCACACCAGGGGACCCCAAGCACGCCCTGTCATACTCGTAAGGAGCAGGCATCGGTGCTAGCTCGATTGGGTAGCGAAAGCGAACCCACCAACCATATGTGCTGTTGAAAAGGTGGGCTTCATCCTGTACCGATTGCGATTGTCTGTCTCGATCGACTTATAAACCGAGTGGCTGGCCCGATCTCTCTCCAAAGCTTCCAAAGGACTACTCTACTTGCACATGTCGAAGCTCATCACTAACAGCCCTAAATTCGTGTCGAGACTACTGCACTGCTCGAAAATGCCAGCTTTTACTCTGTATGGCGCTCGCGGTTCCACCAATACGGACCGGGTCCGCCTGACTCTTGCCGAAGGTGGCTTCACGGACTACGAACTCGTGCTTGTCAGCCTGCAGAAAGGGGAGCAAAAGGTTAGTGAACCATTTCTCTTGGGAAGACGACGCTTCTCCTCCGCCTGAGCAAATTGTAAACCTGTATATCGCTGACGCCGTTGCACACAGTCCGAAGAAAACATGAAACGTCACCCATGGGGTAAAGTACCTATCGTCACTTTCCCCGAGGGCTTCACTCTCTACGAGAGTCGCGCAATCTGTAAATACCTCGCAAAAAAGTACTCGTTCCCACTTCTACCCACGGACTCCGACATCGAAGCTGCGGCGCTGTTTGACCAGGCGCAGTCGGCAGAAATACTCTACTTCGCCGACCCTGCAGGTAGAATCGCATTTGAGAAATTTGGCAAAAAGTTCCTAGGGCTGCCTCCCGATGAGGCCGTCGTCTCGGATGCACTGCGGTCGGTTGAGACGTTCTTCGACGTGGCAGAACGTCTCTTGCAACACAAAGACTACATGGCTGGAAAGAACTTCACTCTCGCAGATATCTACTACATTCCTCTGATCCAAAGACTCTTCGCATGCGGGTATACAGATGTCATCCTCAGTCGCAAAGCCGTGAGTGCTTGGTGGGACCGCTGCATCAATAGGCCAGCCATACAGAAGCTGTTGGCCGCTGACAAGGAGGCTGCGGCTGCTGCACATAAATAGGGTAGTAAACAGGATAGAAATTAATCTGAAGGGGAATTACTAGTCGTCTAGCTGCCCCAAGACAACTGCGCGGCGCGGCACCCTGCTCAGTGCTCACTCAGGTCCACGATGCGCGCCCCAACCCGGCGCGGAATCCACTCCAATGTGTAAGTAGTACATTACCACGGGCGCGTTCGCCAGCGCCTCCTACCTCCTAAAGATGAGAGTGATTGGTGAAAGTACATGACAGCAAGCATTGCTTACACCGGGATCCAACGGACATCGACCCGAAAAGCACCGACCGAACCATCACGTATCCGCCCTGATGACCGCCGTACAGCCGCCGTGGTACGAGTAAAGACCGTCAAAATTCCGTACCTATTAAGCTCTCAGATACCGTTGTTAGCGGGGACACGACCGGTGACTTCAGATAGAGCGCGTGTCATTATGCGAGACTATATAAGGTTGGCTGGTTTTGCCATGATCCAGTTAGTCTATTGAGGTGCCATATTCCCCCGACGCGATAGACCTCTCTTCAGCATGCACTATGCACTCACACAAACAGAGCACAATGTCTATTCCAGAGTATACTGAAGTCCTCGTCCTCGGTGGTGGCCCGGCCGGCTCGTACGCAGCCTCGGCGCTGGCCCGGGAGGGAATCGACACTGTAGTCCTCGAAGACGACAAGTTCCCCAGGTGAGCGTAGCCAGACGAATGACACCCCAGCGGGCAAGGGACTTACTTGGTTCTGAATCATCCGTAGGTACCATATAGGAGAGAGCATGCTGCCATCCTTGCGCCACTTCTTCAGATTTGTCGACCTCGACGAGGCTTTCGTTGCGCATGGCTTCTACAAGAAGGTACGAAACAAAAAGGCCAGACCGGACCTTGCTAGGCAGAAACTGACAATCTTGCTGCACAGATTGGTGCAGCCTTTGTAGTCAACAACAAGGACCCGGCTTGTGAGTCGACAAGCCATTCTCGAACGAACCAACCTTTCGAGCTCTCCTAATGCCGCACAGATACCGACTTCGTTGGCGCCGGTGGCCCAAACGCCTATTCATGGAACATACTTGAGAGAACAGCCTCAGCCTGTGGAAGAACTTGGTCAGCCAATACCTAACCCCAAAAGACGATAGTGATGAGTCGGGAAGGCGTGACAACGGAGACTGACAGAAGTTGCTTCGCCTTCACACAAGCTGTTAGAGATCCGAATCTCCATCAGGGCAAGGCTGGAAATGTGCCCGTCATTCCCGAATACACGAGTTATTGCGAGCTTAACACGACAATGGCCCATCCAGGTCATGATCAAGGTCTACACAAGCTTTCGCGGTTGAGCTCGGCCTCCGACGACGGCCGCACTCACAGTGCTTACCAATCGTATCCGTCGGTGTGAATGCGACTGTCACTCGGGGGTAGGGGCTGTGGGGCCGGGATATCAGGGATCTCAATGCCAGTGGACCCAAAGTGGGAGAACTGCATTTGCATCTGCGTCGGGTCGGCATCCGTCTCAAACACCCACGCGGTGTCGAAATCCGGCAAGCCCAGGCTATCAGGTGTGGGGAGGAGGGAGAACGGGTCTGGCGGCAAAGACAAGTCGTCGTCGTCGTATCGTGTTCTTTTCGGCATTTTGCACGGTTACAACGGAGCTAGGTGCAAGGAGGCGCCAAGAGCTGCGGAGACACGTCTTCTCTTATTATGTACCTTACCTGCTGCCACTCCATAAAGTATACGCTCAGCTTCATCAATATATGGCGTTCTGGTCAATGAGGTTGCCACGGTAGTGTTGGTGTTGGTCAAAAAAACGTCTCGAATATGCACTATGATACGACTGGATACCCTCGGAATGGACCAATTCAGAAAACAGGATGCAGGCAATGACGTAGCTGAGCGGGACAAAGCTGGCGGCACGGCTCGGACATGGACTAATTCAGACAGATATTAGAGCAAGGCTGGCGGCACTACCGAGCGCCATTGGACAGAGACCCTGCACACCTCTTTACGCTTTGAATGCAGAAGTGAGAATGTTCTTTAATTGAAAGTGGCTGTCAAAGACAAAGTAGACTTTATTCTATGTCTCGCTCATGCATCACGCTCTCACACCCCTCAATTACATTCGCCTAACGCATTTAAAGGTAGGGAAAGAAGGAACAAGTCGGCGGGTATAAGATTGCGTGCAGCTTTTACAGTATGCGGACCGAACAAACCAATCAGCATATGGAGACTGATGGTCTCAGCCTCAAAACCCGACCGATTGCAGCCCCACAGGATTCATAAGGCATTTGTATGTTGGTGTTGGCCGATATAAGCAAATTTGCTCGCCCGTCAGGTCAATTCAATTGCACGCCCGTCATGTCAGTCAAATACATGCGCAACCCCATCACCTTTTTGTAACGAGGCTTTCTTCGTCTCCTCCCAAGCCCAGGCAGACGGTACCTCTCATTGTCGAATACCATGCATTTCCTCCTCCTCGGCGCCAGTGGGCGGACCGGCAAGCACGTCGTGTCTGAATTAGTCTCTCCAGGTCATACAGCGGTAGCCCTCGTCCGTACCTCTGGCAGCCTCACCCCTCGTCCTGGCCTCACCGTCATCACTGGCTCGCCACTGTCAAAGTCGGACATAAAAAGCGCTCTCTCCGCGGCGCCTTCCCTGACACCTTCCGCGGCCATCGTCACATTGAACACGGTCCGCAAGACCAACAGCCCTTTCGCGCCTCCGCTCTCACCTCCTCGCTTGCTGGCCGACTCCTGCGCCAATGTTTGCGAGGTTCTAGAGCAAGCGGGCATTCATCGCATTGTAGTCATGTCGACAGCAGGTGTCGGCGATTCATGGGCTAACCTACCGTGGCTGTCCAAGGCATTCATGGGGTGGACCAACATCAAGTACGCACTCGAGGACCACAGCCTCGTAGACGAGGAGATTCGGTTGATAAGGATGGATTGGACTCTTGTGAGGGCTTCGAGGCTGGAATTCGACGATCCGAAGCAGAAGCCGACCGACACCAAGGCGGACGTGCAAACGCTGGACAGCAAGGGTGTCGGAATGCGCATGACCGCCAGCGTGACTGTTTCTAGTGCGGCGAGATTCCTGGTCAAGGTTGCAGTCGAAGGACTCTTCATCAAAAGCGCAGTGGTTGTAAGGGATTGATGCCGCCGAGGAAGTGAAATTTGGCGGTTCTAGGGGAATCACTGGGACGGAAGAAACCTAGAAGCCCCATTTCGCCGATATGGTTATTGAAAGAGACCAGTAGGTAGCAGAATTTGAGAGCTTGAAATAGTCCTCCGGTCCTCCCGTTTCTAGGAAGTGATGAGTGCTTGTGCCAAAGCTGTCCATCCAGACAGAAGCCATCCTCACCCGTTACTGGCAGGAACGAGGCTGCGATAAGACAATGCGCTCGTTCAGATCGGGTGATAGACACATCACCTATGACCACTATGAGCACAACAAAGACTGCAGCAGCAACTCATGGACAAGAGATAAATGCATCCCTTTCGGCAGTGCGATGTATGACAAGTCCGGGTCTTGAAATTGAGTTGTGCTATTCACAAGACTTCTGTTTTCTATCTGCGTGGCCTTTTCCAGCAGCTACAATAGCTAACTAGCTACCTAGGTATGGTAGCCGCAGCCCTGCATTGCTACCAGCGCCATTCCAGCACTAACTACAGCAGTCTAAGCCACTGTAGTGCCATCGCTATATCAGTCACTACACAGGCTCATTTCATGTGTTCATTATGTACAGCTATTATATACAGCCATCATCTAGGCAGTCTTTACAAGCAGCTATTAACTGGCTTGCTGTAGCTATATGGGCTAGAGTTGCATTGTACAATAGCTGTATTGTATGCGTATTGCTGCATCACTGGTTGCTAACTATGTTGCGTATTGCTATTAGGCCTACAAGCAGCAG
This sequence comes from Tolypocladium tundrense, assembly GCA_024340025.1. NCBI lineage: Eukaryota > Fungi > Ascomycota > Sordariomycetes > Hypocreales > Ophiocordycipitaceae > Tolypocladium > Tolypocladium tundrense. Next base: position 20,736 of record JALHBX010000296.1, on the reverse strand, counting down.
CAAGGGTTGTCGCTGATGGGTCGATGGGGCACGGCATGGCGCGGCACGATACGGCGCGGCACGATACGGCGCGGCACGGCACGGCCGATCCATTCTAACGATGCCCAATCATTGCATCACTTTCCCCGGACTCTTCACCCCCCACCCCCCCAACGGCTGATTTATGTCCCCGTGCACGACTCTTCCGTAAGCTCTTCCAGCAGCGCTGTCAAGGCCCAGCCATGCCCCATATAACGGCTAAAGAGCAGGAAGCGCAGCTTGATAAAATTTTGGCTATAACCTTTGCCGGTGATGATGATAGTGTTCAGAGTGATAATGGTACGCCACCGACTTTGAAGGGTATAAATGACGACAACAGCAAATTGTGCAGCTGGAGTTCCTTAGTAGTATAGCAAGCCTACCTAGTATTGAAAGCCTAACCTAAGTTAATTATAGCAATAACGCTATTCTGGAAGAATAAGTAATACTAGGGATAATAATACTTCGATACGAATTTAGGGACCAGCCGCACCAGGCGGCCCAGGCGGGCCTGTCGGGCCTATCGGGCCTGTCGGGCCTTCCGGACCTATATCACCTGGGAGGCCCGGGTCGCCTTGCGGGCCTACCGCGCCGGGCGGACCTGGAGTGCCCAGACCCGGCGGCCCGGCGGGCCCAATTGGCCCAGAAGGTCCAATCGGTCCGTCAGGACCTTCTGGCCCAGGCGCACCAAAACCGCTAGCTCCTGCAGGACCTATGGGCCCTGCGACGCCTTGAGGGCCAGGAGCACCGTCTGTGCCGTTGATACCAGCAGAGCCTGGCGGACCGGGCACACCAGGGTCACCGTTGATGCCGTTGATGCCAGGAGGCCCTGGCGGACCGGGTGGGCCAAGATCACCGTTGGTGCCGTTGGTGCCGTTGGTGCCGTTGACGCCAGCAGGCCCTGCCGGACCAGGCGGGCCTAGGGCTCCGTTCTGGCCATCTTTGCCGTCTTTGCCATCTTTGCCGTTCTTGCCATTCCGACCGTCTTTCCCATCGTTGCCGTCTATCCCATCGTTGCCGTGGTTCCATTCTTCGCCGTCTTTCCATTCTTTGCCGCCTTTTCCATAATCTTCCTGGGGGCCTGGTCGTCCAGCTTCGCCCTGTGGGCCTTGGCTATCACTAGGTATGGATATATCTTGTGCCGGATATACGTATATAGTGACTGCTGGAAAGCATTCGGCATCTAAAACCTGGATTAGTTTGGAAGGCAGGCCTTTAAGGATTCCTTAGCTTACAAGGCGCGTAAGTAAGATTCACCGTGATACAACCAGTCGGTATAGTTGAGGGGTCAAAAACCACAATAATAGTGTTAGAACTTGAAAGACAAAATGTAGAGTTGCCGGCAGCAAAATTTGGATGTTGCCATACTAAGAGGCCGTCGACGAGGGAGAACCCATTTTTGATGCTAGCGTTGGAAGATTCGTCGGTCGAATAATATTTAGCGAGATCTTGATGTTTCGTATCCTCACTCGTCGCAATAACCCGCTTATCTGCATATAGCTGATCGCCAAGAAGTGAGAAGACCGTAGCGACCTGGCAAAATGCATTTGTACCCTCAGCGGAGACGTATGGCTTGGCCTGCTGGGTCCCCTTCGGTTCTTGTCCATTCAAGGGTATGTCGACTTGAAGTAGAAACTGGGTTAGAACAGGGCTTGAGGCTCTGCCAGATTAGAGTGATCAGCACAAGAGCCGTCGATATATTTATACAAGCATAGTTAACTTACTGTGTCGACTTTTCAGTCCCTGTGTAGGCAATGCCGTCCAAACCACCTGTCGAGTTGGCCCATAGTTTAACGATACCGTGCTCCGAAGGACGTAGATGGGCAAAGAGTGCCAATAGCTCAGAGAAAATACGCATTATATTATCTTCACTGCCGATCTAGTGATGAATGGTAAAGGGAAGAAAACGCAAATACGTGAAAGATAGGAAGTCTTATATGAAGATCAGCAGGAACTAGTGCTTATATCTTGCCTTAAGAGTAGATGTACCCTTGTCTCGGAAATGAGTATATGTTACCTAAAACCTAGGATACTACACATACCGTCTATTGCCTGGAAGAATGCTCTTGTTTTGCCAAGCTCTTTTTTCGAATTCTCTACGTGGTGAAACCAAGTTCAAGTGTTGAATGGCTACCCCTGAAACCTCTTAGGCATCTTCACCGTAGGTACGGGGCGATCGTGCGGCAGTATTGCGAATGCAGTGCATTCCCTCTATAGTTAGGTGGGAATGTTATTTAAAAGGTGTTCACCGCACTATCTACTCAATTACTTACTGTATGCTGTCTATAAAGTAGTCCGGCGTAGATGTCTTGTTCGGGCTCGATTGTCTTAGTCTACGATCGTGGCTAATTTTTCGGGTCATAGCATACCGAAAACGCAATGCGTCCCCTCCATTCCATTACTTTATTTTACATACCACAGAGCTCGCGTCGCTCTTCGTCGCATCTCTATACACAGTCAGGTGCAATAAGTTTTCGCACGCCGATGTGCATCAACATACACAATTTCGACGGGACGTACACGGCGCGACGAGCGCAACGAGAAGCAGACACACCAACATCTCGTATACTAGCCTTCCGCCTCAAATATAGGTCTCCCGTACGTGAGCTGCGTTAGGCACGTTGGCGTGCAGTTTGTGGTCTGAAATTCTAAGGCACCACTGGCGTGTCGAGAACTTATTACCCCCCACTGTATACATAGTGTGTTGGGTTTAGCGGCCTTTACTATCCTATCTTATTGAGGGAGAATGAACATACCAAAGGTCGAGTGCAAGTGTGTAACGGGATGTCCTGTATGTCGTAGAGGCCGTGCCTGCCCAAGCAGATCTTTTATATCGTGTAAGTCAGGACAAAAGACCGATAACGGCCATCTCTACTAAGTGCGAGGAAAAGTCAGGTCTTGCATTCTATCCTATAAGAAGCTCATGAATAACGCGAAGAACATAAGGGACCATCTGTTCTTAAGGGCCTAGACGCCTCATCTATGCTTGCCGACTAATACAACCCCTGGTTGCTTTTCCACTTTTTATGTTTTCTGTGTTCTGGTCAGGGTCTGCATCGTCGTAGAGCTAGCCTAACTCGCGAGCCAGACTTTACTCTTCCTCCCGCGGATAGAGTACTATTTCGAGCTAACCCTTAGTTCTAATAGCTCTCTTAAGTAGATAGATTATGATTACAATTAGCACGCAGGCATTAACCATAGTGTCCGAAGGTGGCTTATATAAATAACTAGGAACTAGGTGCTACCATGCCGCTCGTATCACGCTCTACACTGCCAAATACCACTCGCGAAAGTTACCTCCTACGTAGAGAATTTAGCCTCATTTATGACTAGCATATCGGCCTCTACGCCGTTAATTCTAGTGAGAACCTGCTTATCCTCTTTGCCTTCCTCTAGCCGCGCTTGAGGAAAGAGAAAACTAAGCCGTCTCAGCAGGCGGACCTTTACTTCGCTTCGCGTCCTTTGTTTCTCCCGCAACTCCTTTTATCATCCGGCTTGTCGTTGCCTGCTCTCGTGGGCTGAGAGCTATGACTACTTAGACTGTTTAATTTGCTTATTCGACTCATAACAACTGGCTACAATCGGGTCAAAAATTCCTTTGTGCCACATGCGACCACTATCGCCAGGAAGCAGGCACCGATGCTTGCCTAGTCCAGATATTTATACCAATCTTCTGGCCGCTCACAACAGGTAGGCCTGCGTGCAGCGTCCTCCAATCGCCTCCGCCGCCCTCTAACAAATTCCGCCAATATACTACATTACCCTCTATGGGCCGGAACGTGACCCCGCTCTCATACGGTTGATCACAGTCGATAAAGTGGCACCAGCGCTCATCTCTAGGCGCCTCCAGTACTGGGAAGTTAGTGCCGCCGCCGGTTACGTTGTTTGTCTTAACGGCGCCGAAGAAGGAACTAATGCGGTTGCCGCCCTCCGAGGTCGATATTTGCTCATTCTTGAGCCAGTCCGTGTGGAAAAGATATTGCTCTGTTGGTGCATATTTCACCAACTGGATTAACTCCATGTTGGCTGCAGGTATATCGAGGCCCTGGAAGTCTAGTGCCCTCTCCTCAATACAGCGCGCTATGGCGTCTCTTTTAATCACTGCTGATTGCGAGGACCGGATCGAGTTGACGACAGTGCTGCCATTTGACATGAGGATGGCGGAGGGCTTGAAATTCCCGTGGCTGTTTCTTATTAGCTACATGTATTGCAAGCTGGCTGCTAAGCTACAGGTGAAGTCAATTAGGGGCAACGTACGCTACGGATTGTAGGTGAGCGCGCTCATCAGCGGTGATGAAGTTCTCGATGTAGACGATAAGTGGTGACTGGCTGAAAAGATAAACCTTGTATGGCGGGTGTACACAGGAATAGTCGTCTGGAATGCCTTTGCTAGAAAGCTCAACTTGACTTTCAGCCCGCCCCGTCCCGGCGATACCCAGCAAAATCAAGGTGATTAGCTCTCTGAAGTTGGCCATTGGGTTCTCAATGTCGAAGTCTGTCATGCAAGCTCATGGGCGGAAGGCTGGAATTATCTATTGTTGCGACACACCACCCTGCCGGGGGGCTGCATCAAAGCACTGTAAATATCGACCCTAAAAGCTATTAGGGACGATAATGAAGGCTATGCACGCCAAATAGGAGATCATAGTGGCTAAACAGAGAGAAATGCGCTAATTAATAAATACCATGAATGGCAATCCCGAATGCTAAGACTGTAGCATTCCAGCTGATGATCATCATTTATGATTGATGGGGCACATTCTCGAGCAGAGTCAGGGTCAGGGTGGGGTGCGGGGGTAGGAATGGGTTGGGGACTGGAGGAGAAAACGTGGCATGTGTCAGGGACGGAAACTGCGGCGGAATGGCACTCCGATACAAATTAGGGGATGACAGAAGGGGTATACCTAGGAGCGGTGACTGCTAGATGGCACAGAGATAAGAAAGCAAAAGACGGACGGGTAATAAGATCCTTAATACGGCCATAACTGGACCCCCGACAGTGCTCTTACGGCGTATTTGCACTGATTTCGCTACGTGGCAATTCCTAGCCACTCCCTTCGGTCTCCATACAACTCCTTGGCATCCAGTCTCTGCCACGAACCTAGACGCAAACCTATCGAAAGCAACAGTATGTTATCACGCTACATTGCCTCTTTAAGAGCTCGAGGCAATTCTTCTATAATATAAACAATAATAATGATACGAAAGAGAACCACAGTTTAAGTTACATCTAGATGATGAAACTTTTCAGATTGTTAACGATTCCTCTGCTAGCCGACCAGGTTATGGCATGGCAGACAGTTGGAGAGGCTGAGGTAAAGCAGCATCTCGCAGAGCATGAATATACCCTGCTGGCCTGTAAGTTAATATTCCCAAGGCACGAAAGCTTCAATTTTATCCGTCAACTTGAGCTGACATGTGTCTGGGCAGTTGTCGCGGTGAGTTCACTATTATGTGCTCTGCATTATGTCAGGACTTGATATGCTGATGGACTGATTGAGCCATAAAGCCCGAGCTGTAAGTATATATATTCAGCCTCGCTATACACAAAGCAAGATCAAGACTGACAAGCATATACTATAGGGAGGCAAGCCAAGTTATGTTTCCAGAATGGAAGAAAGTTCAGCAGAGTGACATCGCAACTGCAGCAGTTAGCTGCACTGCAACCCCTGGTCTCTGTCAGGCGTTCGATGTGGTCTCGTTCCCTACCATCCGGCTTTACCAGCGCGACGGACCCATGACCCGATACCGTGGACCTCGAAGGGCTGCATCGTAAGTCTTGTCCGCCCACAGTTATAGTGGAGGACATCAGTGATTGCAGTCAATATTGACATGAATGTAGTATTATTCCTTTCGTTAATCGCATCCTCCGGCCAGTGATTACATCAGTCGATACTGATGAGCTTGCCTCTTTCTCCTCCATCGACGACATTGTCTTTATAGCTACGTTGGGCGAAAAGGAAAAGAGCGCCTTAGGCCTGTTCTCCAGACTCGCTGACAAACGTCGCGACCAGTATTCTTTTGGCATTATGGCTCACGCACAAGGGCAGAGCCAGATCCAATGCTATAATAATATTCTTGGAACACAGCACAGCACCGTTATTCTGGACCGGGTTGACCCTCTTGAGGAGCTCGTGGCTACATGCATTAAGCCGCTAATCCCAGAGATTACCCGACGAAACGACGTGAACATTTTCAGCGTAAGTTAAGTGAATGTGTTTTTCTTGTGGAGCTAAGTTAATACTAATAATTCGACAGAAGGGGACATTTCTAGTATACTACCTGAGCGACGACGCAGCCAAGCGCGACGCATATACGAAAAGCATGATACCCATAGCCAAAAAATATGATGGGGACGTCAGGCTCGTGACGGCCGACTCAAACGAGTATGTAAACCTGCAATATAGTCTAGGTCTCCTGGGCAAGACCGGGCTGGCAGTGTGGCACCTATATCATAGACTAGCATATCCGTACCGAGGGGAAATCGAACCAGAGAGCGTGAGCAGCTTCGTCACGTCTGTAATGAAGAATGAGGTGCAGCCATGGGATGGGAAGTTTGTCAAATCAGAACCAGCGGATGGACAAGAGAGGCGTGATGAGTTATAAGCGGAAGATGCTAGGCCTGGCGCGAGACTGGAGTGTGGTCGTATCAGGCTCTCGCTTTGAGGAATACTAGGGACTTTAGTTACCCATACGACGAGAGGCGAGTAGATAATTAACCACACTGGAAGCTTATTCTCTCTCTCTGTTCGTGATCAACATATATAAACCCCTGGCTATCAACATTATGCATTGCAGGGCGGGCTGGCAAAACGCTGAAGCCGTATGTCTAAGGCCGCGCTCGCTGACAAGCCTTGATACGCTGACTGACTTTAATTCTTTAAGGTAACGGGGAGATGCGTGAGGTTCGTTGTACTATTAATAAAAAGGAAAATATATTTAGCGACGACTATATCACTGAATATACGACCGCATAGTCACTAGGCTAACGTGGTAGATGACTAGCATGAAATCTAGTCTATCAAAGTCACATAGTAGGGGTGTACTCTTCAGATCAACAGCTAAGACTCGTACACCGCAAAGGGGGGGGTTGCTTTTAGATGATGTTCATTTGCGCCCACAGAGGTGGCCTGGACCTAGGAACGGGCCCCGGTACGGGTCATTTAATAACGGAAACACGCAGGAATTAGAACGGAGCCTGTTTCAGGACAAAATAATAGAGATAGAAGGTACTAGTCTAGCTAGCATTATCAACTTCATGCTGGTAGCAGTAATACGCGGCTGTTTGCGTATCCTGAAAGTCTGTAGGTATGCAACGCGGTAAATCATTCTGATTACAGCTGACCGGTCGGGACTCTTCGTCTACACCCGGAATAGTTACACACTGAGGAGAACTTGACTCGCCCGTGTAATAATGTAGTCCGCTGCCAAACGGGGCTGTACCTATCCTGAAGTACTTGCACACACATCTAGTGTTTCGGTTTTGTGACGGTTGTGTCCCAGGTGGGCAGCAGTTTACTGCAGGCTGACGACCAACAATGCCGTCTGTACCGGCTTCACAGACTGCCAGACCCACACAAGCCACTAGATGAATGATCCGTGTAGTCCGCATTGTTAAAGCGAGTTGCTCGTTCTTTGTATAGTTGGCGAGCTTATAGCCTGCTTGTACTTTGCTATTGGCAATAGTGTAGGTAAAATATTTTTGAATCTGATACTTTAGAATAGTAGCAATGTTACTATTAGGTAGGGGAAAAGAAAGTAAAGGAGTTCCCTGTTTTGAGAATTACAATAGCTGCTGCCCTTTTATACTTGTTTATTCAGCTGGGGCCGCCACCGACGCAACGCAGTATCATAAAGCGTAACGCCACACAAGCCATAAACTCCATATAGAGGACCTGCAGCCACACTTTTGGACACAGCGGCTATCAGCCCTCGTAGCTTACAACTTACATAGTCGTTTATTGTGGGTGTGTTCTGAGATTCTCGGGGAAGGCCGCCAATTACGGTGCAATTTGTTTTCGGGTTAGTAAATGCAAAGCTTCCGGGCCTCAGGGCAACAGGAGCGGCTGCGATGTTTTCTCACTGCTACATAGCTCGTCTAGTTTGCCTCCCTGGCTTTATGGAGGATACTATCAAATACTGTGTCTCACTGTCTTCCAGACTGCTATTATCGAATACATTCCCCATATACCTGTATGCCACCACCGTTAAACCGCGTTTCATACGGCTCCAGGACCTCTTGCCTCCTCAATTGCTATGACGCAGACACACGTCATATAGCGAGACGTCCAGACGGCAGCGTGCCCAGAGTATTTCCGTCAAGCCCACCTCTCAGACACCATCCAGACCGGGCCGCATATTTGAATAATGTGGGACTTTGACTTAGCGATTGATTCTCATGTATTAGAGCGATCGGGAACCTTGCGGAGACAATAACCCTTGCTAGAAGAGCTGTTCTGGCCACCCTAGACGACGGCCTAGAGCGGGCCAGGTATTTGAAGACCTTGGCAGAGGCTGGGCGATTGATTCTCGCGTACTGGATCGATTGCGGACCTGATTGGAGCCATTTCGGTTAGTAGAAAAGTCATGAGGGCATATCAGAGGACTATCAAGACCAGGTGTCAATGACTGGTCTTGAAGCCGTTAATCGGGGCGGGGTATTTCCCGCTGCCCGAGCCAAACCCCGAATGCGGGGTACTGTCGGCTTGTGTAATACAAGAGGGGAAGTCTGTCTACTATCCTGAGGGCTTGTCGTCCGGTCATTCAGAAGGCGAGCATTGCTGAGGAATTCCAGGTTCCCAGACTATCGTACGCTGTTCAGGTTCGCAAGCTTTGCCTTATTCCACCTACATCACGATGAAGGTTCTTATTACGGGTGCCGGAGGCTTTGTGGGGCAGGCCTTGGCCCAAGAGCTGCTTAACGACGGCCACAAGGTCATCCTGACGGACATTGTCGAACCTACAATCCCAACGGTCGCCTTGAGCAACTACCAGAATGCTACATGCATCAAAGCCGATCTCTGTGATGAGCCAGAAGCTGTTCTATTCAAAGATCTGGATGCAATCTATGTCTTTCACGGGATCATGTCTGCCGGCAGCGAGGACAACTTTGACCTAGGCTACCGGGTCAATCTGCACAGCACTCTCCGCTTGCTTGAAGCAATCCACAAGATTTGCCCTGGAGTGAGACTCATCTACGCATCATCATGCGCCGCTTATGGTCTTCCCTTGCCGCCAATGCCGTCCGAGGCAACAGTCTGCACTCCGCAGAGCAGTTATGGAATACAAAAGGTCATGATTGAGGAGGCTCTTAACGACTACAATCGTCGCGGCTATGTTGTCGCCTTTACGCTACGGCTTCCGAGCATCACTGTGCGACCCGGCCAGCCGACACAGGCAGCCAGCAGCTGGATGAGCGGTATCATTCGTGAGCCCCTTCAGGGAAATAAGAGCATCCTACCATGCCCGGATGACTTTAAATGCTGGCTCTGTTCGCCCAAAACGTTGCTCAAGAATATGAAGATTGCCCTCACGCTACCAGGAGACTGCATGCCGCCACACATCCGGCAGGTTTTACTTCCTGGCATTACCGAAACGGTCGGCAGTATGCTGGAGGCGCTCAGGGAAGTCGGCGGCGACGAGGTATTGAACCTTGTCAAGAGGGAGGATCCTTCTCCAGAGATCAAGGCAATGCTAGACAGCTGGCCTTTTGAGTTTGACATATCTAAGGCACTAGGCATCGGCTTTGCACCGGATCAACCGTTTCGCGACACTGTTGAGGACTTTGCTCGGAGCTTGAAGGGGAAATCGGTATAAAAGAAGAGCACTGTTGAGGGTAGGTAGATGGAGAAGGCGGCAAGATGAACCCTGAAAACTGCGGAAGACAGTCGTCCGCATCGGACCTGTATCTTTGGCTCCTTAAATGTAGTCCTTTAACTCCTTTTGGTTTGTATGACAGTGGAATGGGCTGCCTCTGCGATCTAGGGCATCGGGCAGAACAAGAGAAACAGCGTACCTCTGGCGAACCACTGGTAGTACTACTCGTCCGCAGCTTAGTCGCAGATAGGCAGTTCCTTAGTTGAATTGAGAGGCGGATTAGATATAGCTGGCAAATCTTGAGTGGCTCAGGCACCTTATTCATGTGGAACTGTTATTTAGGTCTGCAACTATTCGGTGGTGGATCCAAAACATGCAGATCCAGAAGCGGCATTAATGCCGACCTCGAGAAAAAAGTGAGTATCTATGCCCTCGTCTCTTGGTGTAAATACTGACGAGAAGCATCAATTTTCTTGTCCCGGGCATTAGCTAGTCGCCGGCATTCTATAGCGTGGTTAAAGCTACAACCAGATTCATCGTTGAACAAACAGGTACCCCAACATGCCGAGACCTCAAACTATGCCGAGACCTCAACTACGCACTCTTGGGTTTCCCATCTAGGCAGGCTATGTCACCCAAACCCCTACGACCGTGTGACTGTGACTTCGGCGACCAAGATCGACATTGACCACTTTGTGCCCCTGGAGAGTGCGTGGGTTGTGAGCTCGCCCTGACCTTGGTCTAGCGAATCTATTTATGCTGACTGTATATATCTAGTCTGTAGCTTCCAGTAGACTACCGCGGCGCAGCGCAAGGCTTTCGCCAATAATATCACGCGCCCGCAGCTTTGGGCTGTGTCTATTAGAATCTTACTTGGTGCCAAGTGGTCACTGGCTCGCATATATTTCCGCTCCGAATGCAATTCCACAAGCAAGACGTGGCCCTTCATTCTGACTCAGCGCTCAGGATATATTAATTTACACCAGGCAAGCCTGATGGACTCTGCAAAGCCTGCGGTAGCTTCTTCTATGGAGGGGACACTAGTGAGTGTAGTTATCTCACTGTGAGATGCATCGACAAGGACGACTTGAAGAAATAAGGCCTGCTTCTGACCAAGCGAGTGGTAAACTTGTAGTGTGTGAACGAGATCCCAGTAGCTACGGGTCATATTTCTAGAGAGAAGCGGGATACGGAGCCATGAAAGTGCGAGCTACATGCAGTTCTGCTAAAGGCAAAAGGGGGAAGGTAGCTTAGGTGACGAGAGGTTGCATATCAAGTCGTCGCTAGTGCACAATACAGCATTTTGCAATCGCAGCACTTGTCTGCTCTGCTGCATACCATTGAACGAAGCAGTCCAAGATCAGCGTCGTAGCATCAGCAGGGAATCGGAATGCTACCCACCCCGCACTGACCAAAATAAAACAGGAAGGCCCTTACGATTGAGTTAATGCTGTCTGCTAAGATTAGACTTAAACTCCCTATCAGCTGAAAAATATGCATGCTGCAATGTAATGGTGGACACCCTCTTTATACGTGTCGGTGCAGGGCATAAGTAGACGCGGCTGACTTGCCGTTCCTTGCGCCGGAACTTGGTTCAGGTTCCTATTAGAACAGCGTTTACCTCGAGCCACGATGTTTCAAGTATCAGTTGCCATGATTCGAGCCTTGTTGCTTTGTTTCTCGCCTGTTCTTGTAGCCGCGGCAGCTACGAAGCGAGGCGAGCCTGCTCCACTCCTCAAGCCACACGGCGAAGTCATTCCAGGTCGCTATATTGTCAAGCTCAAGGACGGCATCTCTATGTCGGCTTTCAGCAGAGCGTTAAACATTGCCACAGAAAACGTTGACCATGTTTACAGCTATGCCTTCAAAGGCTTTGCAGGGAAGCTAGACGACGTGAGCATCCAGCTCTTGAGAGACCACTCGGATGTTAGTCTCACAGTACATTTGACACAAAGTTTGCAGGTCTGACAAATGCTAGGTCGATTTCATCGATCATGATGGGGTGGTCAATTTGAATGGATATGTCGAGCAGCCTGGGGCGTCATGGGGCCTTGTTCGCATTTCTCATCGCCAGACCGGCAGCACGTCATACGTTTACGACGACAGCGCAGGCGAAGGAGCATGCACCTACGTCATTGACACTGGCGTCGATGACCGTCACCCAGTACGTGGCTCTCTGGGAAACCCATGTTTCTCTACATCTAAAACCACTAGATGGTACGGCTGACATGCGAAGGAATTTGGTGGACGTGCCCACCAAATCAAGACATTCGTCAACGAGACCACCGATGGAAACGGCCATGGCACACACGTCGCCGGCATTATTGGAAGCAAGTCTTATGGTGTGGCAAAAAAGACGACCATATACGGAGTCAAGGTCCTTGATAATATAGGCAGTGGCTCATACTCGAATATAATTGCTGGCATGGACTTTGTTTCTCGGGATGCAAAGCAGCGCAATTGTACCAAAGGAGCTATGGCCAACCTGAGCTTGGGCGGGAGCTTCTCAGCATCGATTAATAATGCTGCGGCAGCACTGGTCCGCTCTGGCGTTTTTGTTTCTGTTTCCGCCGGGGGCGAGAACTCTGACGCAGCAAGGTTCTCGCCGGCTTCCGAGCCTTCGGTCTGCACGGCCGGGGCGACGACCTCCTCAGACAGTCGATCTAGCTCTTCAAACTTTGGAAGTGTCATCGACATCTTTGCCCCAGGTGCGAACATCAAGTCGACGTGGATCAATGGCGGATCGGTAAGCGCAGTTTCACGATGTGTTTGAGTTCAGGCTGGTAGATGCAACAAGGGCTAACCAAAATGGCTCAGAATACCCTGTCAGGATCGTCCGCCGCCGCCGCTCACATTACTGGCTTGGGCGCATACCTTGCCGCTCTAGAGGGCTTTCCAGGTGCGCAAGAACTTTGCAAACGCATCCAGTATCTGGCGACTCGCAATTTCCTCATCAATATTCCGAGTGGCACCCAAAATCTTCTTGCATTCAACGGCAACCCATCGGGGTAACGAAAGGTCTGTTTGCAAAAAGCCAGGAACACATGCTATGCAGGATACAAACTGCACCTGGCAAACAGATGGAGGTTGTGAAGGTTCCATTTTGACTATCTCGAAACCGAAACGTCCGAGTCTCCTGCGATCCAACATCATGCAACATTAAATCCTTCCCTGTCGAATTGAAGTAGCTGAAGCATTTGCGTAGGGGACATGGGTTATTCCCTTCACTCTAGCCATATGGGGTGTTTATCCAATTTGGAAAACATAGTCAAATCAACTTGAAATTGGGAGGATGATTTAAGGTTAGGCTCGCAAGAAGAGGCATCGGGACTTTCTAGAATCGTCTACGAGCTAACATTTGGCTATTGGGGCCAAAGTTGATGGCACCCTCGGCTTTATTATTGATACTAAGCCAAGCTCTTCAGCGACGTTGAGACCCTTTATTCTAGAGTTTACGCGCCTATTCAGAGTTGGATACGCTCGTTACAAAGAGATAGCCACTCCCCGAATCAAACTCACTGTCATCACATGCCCGCCGCCCCCCTCTTCAAACTGCTGACGCCCTCCTCTCTCTCTCGTCGCCGCCCAAATTGGCCACCGCCATGATAACCTCATCATCCGACGCGAAGGCTTTGTCCCCAAACGCTATCGCTATCTCCTCGAGGGTATGGTTTGCAGTCTCAACGTAGTAAAAGTATGCTAAACCGACCGAAATTAGGCAGAATCCTGCGATTATGACATAGTAGTAGCCCCTAATGCCTGCGAAGGCGTCTGGCGCCGACATGCCAATCGCAAAATTGAACAGCCAGTTAGAGCATGTGGCCAGTGCCATGCCCTTACTCCGGGCACGCAGGGGGAAGATCTCGGCTGGAAGCAGCCAGGGGATCGGGCCCCACGTAAAGCCGTAGATTGCGTTATAGATAACCACGAAAGCATAGATGCCGTGCGCACGCACGTTAGCGTCCTCGATGGCGGCTTCGGTGAAGGCGCAAACGATGCAGAGGGCGATAGCCATGAGAATTCCTAAGGGTTTTGTTAATCAGAAATCCGCCTAGATCTAGGTATGTTTTCCCGTCGACTTACCGCCGAGGATCAGGAGCGGGCGTCGTCCCCACCTATCAGCTAGCCACCAGGTGAGGATCGTAGCTGAAACGTAGGGAATGGAGTTGGCCGCAGTGTAGAGCAGAGATTTCTGCACGCTAAGGCCCGCGTTGCGGAGCGTCGTGGGCAGGTAGAAGGAGATGACGTTGATGCCGTTGAGCTGAGCGAACATCTGTGCTGTAATGCCAACGAAGGTGCGCTTGCGATAGCGCGTGAACATCTCCAGCCACGTCGACTCTCCGAGCATGGCCTCGTAGCGCACCGCCTCTTTGATCTCCAACATGACCTGCTGGATGTGTTCGGCTTCAATATTGCCATCTGGTGTGTGAAGATCCGCCACCGTCTGAAGACACTCCTTAGTGAAGCCGTTGCGGGCGAGCCACCGAGGCGTTTCAGGGAGGATGAAGGACATGGCGAAGAGGATGAAGGCCAGGCCCATCTGGATGAAATAGGGACCTTGCCAGGACTCGCTCTGAGGAATCAGGAAGTAGAAACCGAAGTCGACCCAAGTCGAAAGCGCATAGCCACCGATGAGGAACGTGTACTCCACACCTACCATGAGGCCGCGGCGATGAGGAGCGGCGATCTCGGTCTGTATAACGGGGACCGTCATAGAGAGGAAGCCTACACCCAGGCCCTGGAGTGTGCGGCCGATGACAAAGGTCTTGAAGTCCGGGGCGAAAGCTTGCACAAATGCGGTAACGAAGTAGATGAATCCGCCTAGACGGACACACTTCTTCCTACCGACCATGTCTCCAAGGCTTCCTGCGAGAAGGGAGCCCACAGCGGCCGAGACTTGGAGACACGCCACAAAGATTCCCGTAATCGATGGGTTAATATTGTCCCCAGCCCCGTCAGCACCGCCATATTCGTGGAAGAATTTCGAGACGAACACTGGGTTGACTAGCAAACCCGCAACGATGCCTAGGGCGGAGTTAGGAGGGCTTGGATGCAGAACTCAAGAGTTCGAGTCAGGGGAATAGTAACTCACCTTGGTCATATCCAAATAACGCGTCTCCTAAGCTTCCAAACGCGCAGGTCATCCAAAGGAGAGGCTTGCCTCTGAACGGATAGCGATGGTGAATGCTCTTAGGCTTGAGCTTGGATTCTAGCCACGAGACCTTAACCGCAGAGTGTGTCTCTTGGGTTTCAGGAGGGACTGTCTCCATGCGTGTCGGTGATGGCACCTTCTCCATGCTTGCGGCTGATTCAGTGAAACGATGCGCTCAAGTTGCGTATCTGAGGATGAAGTCTGAATGGAGACGTTCTTTCCTCCACAGACAAGTCCGGGGCCCCGGACTATATATGGAGAACGGGAGCTGAACATTATGTGCCACAGCCACAGCCGGCCCATGGCGCTGTCTGCAATCCTGAGGATTGAAGCCTCAGGCGGAGAATCCACATATACTGGAGAGGTTCTCCTTGCCAATTCAATAGTTGCGTTGTCGATCCCCTGACTCAACTACCCTGCTCGGGTTTGTTGTGCCAATCATGGAGATTCGGGGTCGGGGCACGTCATTGTTCTGGAAACGCGGGGCGGCCGTCGGGAGGTGGCAGAAGGGGGTGTGGAGACTAACCAGTGTTCCGCCGGAACCGTGGGCTCCGCCGGAACCGTTGGATTATGCCCACGAGAAGGGAATGTTGACAACTACGGATACCCGGTGGATGGGCAACCCCATTGGCTCGGAATAATCGTCGCGCTGTTCATACAAGATGGCAGACTTGCGTCTGAAATATAGCACGTACTGTTTGGTGACTTGGACTGAGGTACGCAGAATGAAATTGGCTTCAGACTTTTCTATACCTCAGCGTCTACCGAGGCTCAAATGGTCACCGCGCACTGCCACCATCCCAGCTGAAATCCCAAAGCCAGAAAAGACTGTTTCCACCATAATCGGCTAGTTGTCCGTCATGACTCATAGTCGGGGGCTCATGAGGGCCATTTGGTTGTCCTGGGAGCATTTGCCACATGTCTTGTTGTGGTAGTTGCATCGCGCCGTGTTGAGCATCCCACCCATTGTTGGGAATCAGTGCGGTATCAGCAGACTGCAACGGCTGGTCTTGAGATGTTGAAATAGCTGTGTGAAAGAGGTTTCAGTCCTGTTTAGCGTGTATCAAAGACAACATGCTTACTTCGTTGGATAGATGCTAAGCTCTCGTTCAGCCGCTGCGCCATGCCCAGGTTCGGCCAGGCTTGTCTATCGGCTCCTTGCTCCGACGTGCCGTGTGCCACCTCCAAGGGAAGACGGAGCGTATCCTCCACAGTCATAAGACTAGAATCTGCTTGAGCCTGGAGTTGTTGCTGTGTATGAGAGTCGACCCCTGAAGTTGCTGACTTGACCGGATCAAACATGGCCTCTCCCTCTCGCTGCAGAAGCAGGTAGATGAGGTTTTGCAGAACCACGCTGCTCTGGCTCGACAGCGCCGATCGCTGACCCAGCAGCTCCTGTAAGCGAAATACCCGGGTAATTGTTCGTTTGACCCCTTGGGCTCGATCGGAGAGAGGGTCCGAAAGGGCGAGTAAAACGAGCACTATCGCCGCATGAAACAGGTTCATGGCCATGAATCCAACAAGGTGGCTGTTAGTGGCAAGCTGGGCAAGCTGGGGCAACTCGGTTATGCGAGCGGTCCTAATTGCCGCCCTCAGCCAATATTCGGAACACGTGGCTGAGTCGCTCACGGGCGAGACATGATCCTGGGCCGAGAGGTTACTCGTGTCCGGGTTCAGAAACGGCACCTGCGTTTGAGCCAACGGCGAGCCAGTTCCAGAAGCATTGGAGGTCGAGTCCCTCATCGACAAGTGCTCGACCTGTCGAGCCAAGAACGGCCGGTAGAGAACTATCAGCAGGTTGTCGAAGGTTAGCTGCAAAGAAAGGGACTGTAAGCCATGGGCCCGAGTGCTCCAACTACTATTGCCAGGATGGTAGTCCTGGTCTAGATCCAAGGTTAGGTGCGGGGGCAGCTGCTGGCGCCAGGCAATCAGCCTCTGTGTCACGTCGCTGACCAGCAAGGCGTACGTGGACTCGAAGTGTTGTTTAGAAGTCGGTGTCGAAATGGAGCCAAAGATTGCTGCCAGGGCCGGGGATGCGACGAGATATAGTTTGCTCAGTTCCGTTTGGTAGGGTGAGTAGACGATGCCCGGTAAATCCTTTTCGTGGGAGTCCTGGACAAAATGTGGCGACTCGGGGAATTCGGTTGGCATTCCCACATTGCAATCCTCATCGTTGATGCTCAGCGGCCGTCCATACGAGATAGAGGCAAACCTAACCGGTCAGGACTCAGTCCAAAATGCGGCGCTGCAATTGCGTACCTATCCCATGTATAGATCGTCCACCATACCCTTTTGCGTTCTTCGATATCGCCAGGATTACCGCGTGCCAAATTCCGATGTAGACCCATGGCATGGGAAATCTTAATAGTTGCCCCAAGAAGAGCAAAGGACAGATTCGGCCGGCCGTGGTAAACGTGATGAGATCCTAGCAAAATGCAGGTCTGCACGGCGTCAATGGAATGCTGGTCCATCACCTGGACCACCCGTGACTCGACAATCTTCAGCAAGTCGTCGCTCCAGAGGCGCCATTCTTCACCTCCTTCTAGCAAGGTCCTCTTGGCTCGGTACCAGGCCGCCATGCACAAAACCATGGACAGCAATGCTAGAAACGGCGCCTCAGCGGGGTACGCGTAGCCATCCTCAATCGACAAGAGGCGTTGCCGGAATTTGGGTTCGTATATCACTAGCGAAAACCAATGGACGGCGTCGAAGTAATCCTCCAAGAGCGAGTAAATCAGCTGCTGGTTGGGAAATCGGCTCCCCAAGATCGTTGATATCGGCAGGCGCTCGTCACCAGTCCTTCTCGGTGGAGTTCGAGCGTCACATTCTCCATCAGGGATAGCCGAAGTCAGGTGATTGCCTATACTCCGGCTCCCAAGTCTGTATATCTGTCATCGGTCATGTGTCAGTGATGTCGAGGAAGGTACGGAAGTAGGGCTCTCACCTTTCGTGCAAAGCCCATGGCGGATTCTGATTTTCCGTAGTCCACGGGTGTGTATGAGCTGTGAGGATCTGTGGGCGCCGTATCCTCCGGGCCAGCGGGCTGCCTCTCAACGTTCTCAGTGACATTGTGTTCCAAGGGAGGCGAAGGCCACCTCGTTTGTAGCGCGGGTATTGAGCTGCTGCCGCCACTGCTGCCTCTAGGTCGATGTACTCTTCGCCAGAGATGTCGATTAGCTACGATTAAATATCACAGGCTGCAATGCGACCGCTTACTTTCGCAGATTTGCCCCTCGCCGGGAGTGTCGGCTTCGAGAACTGATACTCGGAGGTTCGTCAACCGGTCCCGGCTCACAATCCACATCGGCACGTAAACAGAGAGAGCAGGGCCGATAAGAATCGCACTGCACGACCCGGTCAGCGGGTGCTTCGGCTCAAGAAGAATACTTACTCGGCTCTTATTCCGACGGCATCGGCGGCAAGCATTGGTCACTCTCGTAGGCAGCCGGCGGCCCATGAGTGGAACCGAGCCCGGCTCCGAGGTTTCCTTCTCTCCCGGTGTAGACATAATAGATATGGCCATGCGCTCCGCCTGGTCGTGATCTCCTCCGTCGGCAAGGGATGCTTCGGGTCGGGACGTTTGCATTGGCATTGATCTTGGCTGCGGTCACGTGTAAGAATCCCCACAAGACTCCCCAATTTCCGAGCAGCTTGGTAGCGACCCTTATTAAATCCACTGGAGTATGAGCCCTATGACAGACGTAGGAGTATTGGTACCTCACAGCACATATAGATGTACCAGTAGGATGAGTACCTATACTCCCCAGTATTCAGCTATCCCTTCATCAAGATCCAGGCATTGCAGCAGCCCTTCGCGGCATGCCCATTGCGTAATAGATCGTCGCGTATTAACAGAAGAGAGTACCTACGCATATAAACTGCCATGTAAAAATACTAGCGGCGGTTAAAGCCAATTAGAACGAGTACGAAGTACTCCAGTGGCATTAACGATTCTTGAAGAAGGGTGTACAGGCCCACTGTCTCCGGTTCCGGCGGATGAACCCCAACTCGAGGCTCCACCTTTACAATCCACCCCAAGGTCCAGTCGCCTGCTGGACTGGAAGCTCTAAATTGAGCCATCAGGTAATATTCCCCTGCAGATACTCTTGAAGGCGCTGGAACACATGCAACGGGAAATGAAGCAGCGGCAGGCTCTCTTGATTTGGGTGCACGTGTTGAAACTGAGTTCCACTTCTCCACCCTTTCCTCAGCCTACGATCTTTTAAGCAGATAGCACACCTGTTCTCCCCTGTGATTTCCAAGACAGCCGCCGACTCTGACTTCGACTCCTCTAACATCACACTCCCGGCTACGAGTCTGAACAATGGCCACAGTATCTACTCCCCAGGAGCCAATTTCAGCCCAATATCAGCGAATAGCTCCCGAGCCAGCTACTATTATAGAGCAAACTCCCACTCTATCACCCGCGGCGGAGACCCAAGAGCAGAGAACCCTCACAATCCAGTCCACCCCGGAGCCTCTCCCAGCGCAAGGTACTACGGCTTTCACTTCTGTATCAAGAGATAGTAGCGTTAGTTTTCCATTCTCAAGTGCAATCTATGGGACACAATTAATGTCAACTCGCAGAACCTCTCCTTTATTCTCAACAAACCCCACGACGTCGAGTTCGCCGAACGGCCGAAGCCCAAGCTGTCCGCAGCCCACGACGTCCTTATTGCCGTCAATTACACAGGCATTTGCGGCTCCGACGTGCACTACTGGGAACATGGCGCCATTGGCCACTTCGTCGTTAAAAACCCCATGGTCCTGGGCCATGAATCCGCCGGCACTGTTATTGAGGTCGGGAGCGCCGTGAAGATGCTCAAGCCCGGCGATAGAATCGCTATCGAGCCTGGCTACCCCTGTCGATATTGCGGCAATTGCCTGGCTGGCCGATATAACCTCTGCCCCGAAATGGCCTTTGCGGCTACTCCTCCCTACGATGGCACTCTAACGGGTTTCTGGGTCGCCCCGTTCGACTTCTGCTACAAGCTACCCGAGAATGTTTCCCTCCAAGAGGGTGCTTTGATCGAGCCTCTTGCAGTTGCAGTGCATATTGTCAAGCAAGCACAAGTCGCACCCGGTGCAAGCGTCGTAGTCATGGGAGCTGGCCCAGTCGGACTCCTTTGCGCGGCGGTCGCTAAGTCCTTCGGGGCTATCAAGGTCGTCAGCGTCGACATCGTCCAGTCAAAACTCAATTTCGCCAAAGAACTAGCATCTACACACACATACCTCTCCCAGCGCATCTCAGCTGAAGACAACGCGAAGGCCCTGCTCGAGCAATGCAACCTCGATAAAGGTGCGGACGTGGTTATCGATGCTAGCGGCGCAGAGCCATCCATTCAGACCAGTTTGCATGTCGTCAAGATGGGTGGTACATACGTCCAGGGAGGCATGGGCAAGGCAGATATCACGTTTCCTATCATGGCCATGTGCCTGAAGGAGGTCACGGCGCGAGGTAGCTTCCGATATGGACCTGGCGATTTCAAGCTTGCCATCGAGTTGGTGGCCAACGGTAGTGTGGACGTTAAGAAGCTGATCAGCGGTGTTGTGTGCTTCAAGCAGGCAGAGGAGGCATTCAAGAAGGTCAAGGAGGGCAAGGTGATCAAAATCCTGATTGCCGGTCCCAATGAGCAGGTGGATGGTGTGACGGTCCCAACTGAGTATATTGACAACTAGCTGAGCGACTGCAACGAGTATCCTAAAGCTAGAGAAGAAAGGAAGAAACAAAAAAACTGGGAAAGGGACAT
>JALHBX010000295.1:0-39558 GCA_024340025.1 Tolypocladium tundrense | reverse complement strand
ACCACTGCCCAAGTCAAGGGGACGAAGGTCCCAGTTATATACACAACAGCGGTGCCCAAGTGGGTCGGGACGCCTCCTCGGCTGGGGCGGAATATCGTTTGACAGTGTCAATGGGTCCTTTCCAATTTGGAGCGGCGAGATACCCAACCAAACTTGAGAAGCAAGCACAACTGTATTGCCGATTAACCCGATGAACGAGCCAATGATTCCGGCTTGAGATTTGAATGGTAGTTCCTCGAGAGTGTGACCTGCAGCTGCCCACGCCCGTCGGAACCTAATGTGACACAGGCAGATGCTGCCCCAGGTAAAGAGGCTAGACAGCCCACAAATTGCAAACATCCAGTTGAATATCTCGGCGTGAACCTTGACGTCGGCGAGGTATGCTAGCAGTCCTAAGGTCAAGGCAAAGATGATGGCCGCCAGCGGCCGTCCCTTGCGGTCGACGTAGGAAAAGATCTTGGGCGCGTGGGACTGCTCAGCCAGGGCGGCGAGGGTTCGCGAGGAGCCGAATACGGCAGAGTTGCCGACGCTCAATACTGAGACCAGGATGACGGCATTCATGACGCTGGGCAATATTGTCGAGCCAGCACTCTCAACGGCAATGACAAACGGGCTGGCCGAGGCGTCGACGGAGCTTTGGCCTGTCAAAAGGCGTGGTTCGTTGTATGGAACGAGCAGGCCGACCAGGAGCAACGTGACTATGTAGAAGACGGCTATACGCCAGAATACCTGCTTGATGGCGCTGGGAAGTGACTTTCGAGGGTTTGCTGTTTCCGCAGCGGCGAGGCCGACGAGTTCGGTGCCGCCAAAGGCAAAGGATGACGTCGCGAGTACGCTGCAGAAGCCCTTGAAGCCGTTGTGTGTTGCACCTGGGTTAATCCAGTATTTGCCGCCGATATATCTCTCGTGGGGTGTCCCACCAATGTTGATAACTATCCCGAGCAAGCTGGTTGTTGATGTCTTGGTTAGCCGACATCAATAAGTGTCGGTGCGGGTTGCTCACATGAAGCCGACGATGGCAGTGACCTTGACGGTGGAGAAGAGGAACTCAGCCTCGCCGTATCCTTTGATACCGAACAAATTTATGCCAACGATTGTTAGAAGGAATAATGTGACGAAAATAGCCTTGGGAAGCGACGCGTTCCAGTACTGGATCGTCAGGGCGCCGGCGATAATCTCCAGGGGCAGGGCAAAGAGCCACTGCAAAGCATAGCTAGTTCAAGTGATGCAAGGGTTATTATCTGGTCTTAAGAGTGGTCGTAACTTTATTAACGATGTGCGAAGACTGACTTACTTCCATCCGATGGCGAAGCCCCATGATGGGTCCAGGAAACGAGTGGAAAAGGCGGAAAAGGAGCCGGCAACTGGAAAGGTAACCACCAGCTCGCCCAGGCTTTGCATGGTGCAGAACTGGAAGCTACCGGTAACCATGTATGCCATCAGCATGGAGGCAGGGCCGCTCTGGTACAAGCCCATCCCGGATGCCACGAACAAACCGGTGCCTGGGCTACCGTCAGCCGACATCTCGTCGAATTATCAGAGCACAAAACGGCATACCAATTGACCCGCCGATGGCAATCATCTGCAGATGGCGTCCTTTCAAGTCGCGTGCGAGGCCCGAGTTGGCCGTCCTCGCATTCGCAGCGCGCAGGTCGTAGAAGCGATCGCCAGCCTGCGCGTCCACCTGCACCGGGCCGGGCATCCCCTCGTTGATGTGGTAGCCATGGTTTCCGCTAATGGGCAGCCCGGGGACACGGCGGATGCTGTCAACCCAGCGGCGACCGAGCGACTTTTTGGGCGAAGCCTTGGGAGGACGCGTCGTCGCGGAGACTGAATAGGAGGTGGTGGTTGTGAACTGGCCTCGAGACTTGTCGGCGGTCAGGTCGCTCATCTCGACAATCTCAAAATCGCGGGTGAATGTGATGCCATTTCTCATGGCCTTGGGCTTTTCTGGCTCCTTGTCCGCCATGTTGATGTGTTGTGGTTGTCGGTTGTCTCAAAGTTGTCGACCGAAGAGGCCCGCACAACATCGCTCAGGTCCTTTCACGACAAGAGCACGCATAAGACGAACTGGCGGTTTGAGGGAACAGTTGGAGAAGGCTACTAGCCGTCTTTCGAAAATGCGAGCCATGCCGGTCATCAAACTGCCTCGGAACCGCATCGCTCGCATCAAAGTGGTTGTTCTCGAGCTCCACACACACATGGAATGCCTGTCACAACTCGCATGACAGCTGTTCCGCTAGCTCGCGACGACTATTTCACTCAACTGGCAAGCCACATGCAGGGGCAAGGGATCGAAGCAAGACGAGTTTCTAGAACGATAAGGAAGTCAGCCGCCCCGCGTTTTCTCACGCTAACTTGCATGTGGCTTGTCCACCGAAACCTGGCTGGTGCAGAAGCTGTCGTCAACGGGCAACCCCCTGCATGCGACGATGTGGACTGCGGGGGAATGCTTGTCGAACCTGGGGTTTGGGGCTGATAAGGCATTCTCGTTTGGGCAGCTTGCTCTTCTATTTGTGGAAGCGAATTATGTCCGTAATTGGATGGGCTTTACGCGCATTCACATGTCCAATAATGTGTCTTTCGTCCAACCTAGGGCCGAACGAGCCAGGATCGCGACGGTGGCGGCCTGGTTGCGTGATGGCGCATGCATTCTAAACGGATCCTGAACCAATAGGCCGTTTGAGGACCGTTGTCACCAAGCAGGGCACACACACGGAAGAGCCAACTTCCAAGGGGCTCGTGCTGGAACGAACAGAATGTATCTAGCGAACTATTAAAGGGAGCTATCTGCGTTGGAAACCCGTCATGCCAGCCGGCACAACGGGGCTTGGAGGCCTGGGGTGTGGCAGCTCCAATTCCCCAGGGGCTCGTGAAGACACCCGCTGGATGAGCGAGTCATGACTTTCCGTGGGACTGTGCCCCCTGACACCAGAGGATTGCGACGTACGCTCGCCGTTCTTCGGCGGAGGAGCCGGTGTTGCATCCACCCTTGCCTCGCCCATCCACCCTTCGCCTTCGGTCTTGAGGGGCTGGCCGCGATCAGCGGCCCTATCCAAGTCGCTCGTAATCGTCTGTCCCTGTCGCCGCGATGTCGTGGCGCCACTGCTGTTGTAGCCCTGCCGGAACTTTCGCTTCTTCGCTCCGCTATCTCTGAGGAACGACCCCAGCGCCACCAGGTTGGCCACTGTGGTGGCTGCGAGCAGCTCGACGGACGCCCACATGGAGCGGACCACCTGGTCGCCCTGCTGCTCGACGATCTTGGTTATTCGGTAGATGGTGATGCCAACGGTGAGGAAGCCAAAACAGAAGAGCATGACGAGAAGGATCTTGCGTTTAGTGGCGATCCGAGTAGACAGGATAATCGGGACCGGGAAGGCAACCAGAATCACGTCCAAGATGGCGCTGGACACACCCATCGTAAGGAGCTGCGAAAAACCTTGACGACACTGCGGTCCTGGATCTGGAAGAACTTGCCAGTAGTGAGAGACGGGTTGACATTCTGCGAGGTCGCTGATGACGACGGCGACAAAGGAGACCACCAGGGCGCATCGAAGGAAGACGATGAGTCGCAGGTAGGCTTTCTTCATTGATGCGCCAGCCAGGCGGTTGAGGAACTCGAGCGTAGTGAACTTGAGTGTCCATAGTCTGGAAGGCATGAGCATTTTCTGTTCTCTTCTGAGGGCCATCTCGAGCCTGCACTTACGTCGCAGCATAAAATATCCTCCCGGCGAGGACCACGCGACTGGCGATGACTCTTTGGTTGATTTCCTCCGCGGACAAGTCGAGACCATCGAGCTGGGCGTTGTTTGTGCCATACAAGAGAACGACGTGAACGCACGCAATGCGCAGGTACAGCGGCAAGAGTGCCAACGCCGCGATCTTGTCCTCCAGGAAGAGCTTCTCAACTCGAATGTATCGTCCAGCGAGGCGCAACAGGATGAGGCACGTGCAAAAGGCAGTGATCCACCATGCCACGAGCAAGGTCGGCTTCGTATCGCTGAATGGCCTCGCTGGCGGCGGTGATGAGTACAACCCCATGGTGAATGGAGATGCAAAATTCCGTCAATGTTGGGCAGTCATTGTATTCGAGGGAACTTGCTTGGGAAAAGTCACTTGAGGAAGGGGGTGGTCACAAACTCGCCCAGCAAGCAACATGAAAATATGCAGCTTCGTGATTCGACCAGATGTCCGGCTATTTGCAAGTTGGTGAACCGAT
Source organism: Tolypocladium tundrense (assembly GCA_024340025.1). NCBI lineage: Eukaryota > Fungi > Ascomycota > Sordariomycetes > Hypocreales > Ophiocordycipitaceae > Tolypocladium > Tolypocladium tundrense. The sequence goes on along the minus strand of JALHBX010000295.1, from coordinate 35,339 downwards.
ACGGAACGAAATGCTCACAGCGCGAAGCATGCTGCCCACTAACCCGGCTTCTGATGGCGTGCCGACTATTGCTAGTCGCCTCAGCTCATCGCCAGGGATCTTCACAAGTGGTGTGGTTGCCAAGGTTGCGTATCACATCGCGGCCCCGGGATGAGCAAAGGGGAACCCTGGCCGATGGTGGCTTCGGGCGGTGGCGCTCTGGTTGCAGACACTGGAAATTGGCACACCCTGGTTACAAGTCTTTGAGGCCAATAATAACTCTCCTATCTTAATCGTAGGACTAGCCTTCTAAGGACTAAAGGATTACGAGCCGCAGTGTGTCAATCGCCGCGAAAATGGAATAGAACCCTCTGATTGCGTATTTACAGCGGCTGTATCGCCGTATAAAGACCTCGCCCGAGTGTGGTGCTTCTGTTCCAGACTTGACTTTGGTGCTTGGAAGACTATATGTGGAATCAATATTATCTACAATTTCCACTATCTCAGTGGAATCAGTCGCAGTTACGAAAAAGCTCTTGTGGCCATTGTGTCATCGAGGTATCCAGAATTTATGGCCAATCGACACGCCTTCTTGACGTCCAATATAAGATCATCGCAGTCTTAGTCTACGTTCGTTTAGCCCGCTAGAATGTTCCCCGTCGAGAAAGATCTTGGCGTCTTCCTTTAACATCCCCTATTCCCCGCCACTCCTTAGCCCTACTAAGCTCTCGGCATAGTGTGCCGTGGCATTGCATTGTGGCACCGTACTATAGGGTTAACTGGTTCGAGCTGTGTGTTGCTGGTGTTGCCTGACCATCCTCTACCAATCGGCCCTAAATTGACCCCATATATCCGTACATGTACTTTAATTGCAGGCTCATTTTGCGTAAGAAGGGCGTCAGAAAAGAATTAACAAGGTATTATAGATACATGTAGTTAATTGTAGTCTTGTGTGGTAGTAGTAGTAACATGAGAGACTTAACATTCAGTGGCTTTCAACCAAGCCAGTCTCATCAGGCGGGCTTCGACGTCCCTGACTCGTCATACCGCGCGCGCCAACTTGTATCCGAAGAAAACGGGGAAGAGCTGAGGGGCGCCTGTCAACATGGTGGCGAATATGGCTCTGAAATTGAACAGAGAGGGGCTGTACCGATCGTCGAAGGGTAAAGCGACAAGCAATCAGCCAGGAGCACGAAGCTGAAAGGTATGGCGATGAGGTAGTATACAGTCGGAAAAAACTGCTAGGCCCTAAAGCAGGAGGAGTTCAATAAACCATCGGATGTGATGATGCACGGCGATTAGGTGCAGGTGTGACTGGAGGCTCGAACTGTAATTGCTGCTGTGGGCAAAATGATGATCATGTAGTTCTCTTTGAACTCGCGTCCGTGGAGAAACAGCAGGAGGAGCTGGACGGACATCCAGGAAATGATCAAGGTGACGGCGGCAAGGCGGGGCAAGGATGATATCCCAGCGCAAGATGGTGGCGGCGAACTTATTGGCAGCGGTGATGACTGAGGAGAGTGTGACGAGGTCGATGAGGAACTTGTTGTGGGCGACGGTCTTGGACCCGAGGGCTTGCTTGACAAGAATAGGGCGAAGAATGACACCGGTATCCTGATCGCCAGAACATCACTTGTCTGTGGTGGTATTATCTCTAAGATGTTTTCCGTCGTCTTATTGTTCGCCCTAAGAAATAGCAACGATAGCCACGCTGTGGCGATCCTGCTCTACCAAGCCTTCCAGGGCATTTGCTGTCGGCCTCGGGGATAAGAATACGGTCCACCCCCTTCCCCCCAGAGCCGCAGTGTTGTAGCGCCCAGCGTGTAGCAATGACAGTCGCCTTAACGAGCCCCGCGAGATGATTGTAGACAAGCGGCCAAGCCCCGCGTGGTCGCGTGCGTGAAGTAGGCCCCGGTGGGTTGGGTGCGGATGCAGAAGGAGAGGTCAGAAACATGCCGAAGGGGTTTGCCGGGAGACGTCAGTATTTGAAGCTGAGGTGCCTGCGGTGCGTGTATGTGTCTCCATGATGCTATTCACGAACGAAATTCCGCGAGTTCTTAGCTGTTCGCTTGGACAAGAGGGCATATGGAAGTTACTCGTCGAGTGTATCCTCCAGGCTGTAAACGAAGAATATCAACACTGTTCGGCGTTCCCGCGTTCGCTGATATGGCATATGGCTCAGTACGTTCGTCATGTGCCCCTTGTGCTGGGAATGCTAAAACCCTTTTCTTAGGTAGTGATGACTTGTTGTATTATTTGATTGCCCAACCTAATTCTTGATATGCATGTCAATGACGTTGCCAGAAACCGTCTGGCCGCTCCTGCATCCCACCTATTTAATCTCGTCCGCCTGGTCATTTGTCAACCCTTGATCGCGCCTCTTCAAGTCGCTCCGCAATGAACGAGTCTTGACGCCCACGAATACAAGATTTGCGACGCAAAGCATCTCTGGCACGATGCTGAGGCAGACCTCGGCGGCCTTGGAAGCTAAAAAGCCCGACAATGGGTTCGAAATCCTGAGTTGAAGATAGGCAATTGCGTATGCAAGCCGCAGCGCGACACAGGAAAGAGCGATGAAGACGCCGTTGAGCAGCTGGAAGTATCGAGGTTAGGAATGGAATATTTTCATATAGATAGACGGCGAAGAGGCACTAACTGTTCTGCCGCCATCAATCGTGGGCGCATTCCCATATGCACAGGGCCTGTGCATCGTCGTGGACAGCGCCCAAATTGACAATAGGCACCAAGCCGAGGCGCTGATGGCCGAGCCGACGTCGAGGAGAATCTTCATTGTCGATATTGATTGACCCTGCAGGAGATTGACTACTGCGACAATAATCAAGACCATCCCGGTCCCGACAAGGGCGTGGTACTGTATATCCAAGAACAGTTCCAGCTTTCTGTTCAGACGCGCGTTCATTGCTCGCCTCCTGGAGGGAAGAAAGTTAGAGGGCCGCTTGGATGGAGACGTGCAAGAAAGCTTCAGCAATTGCTAGAACTTACGCTTCGTGCAGGACACCTGCGATGGAAAGGAGAAGGGGAGAGAGGCCGATGCTGCTCAGTACCACGCCTGCAATGCCAGTGCTGCTGCCATGAAGTCCGAGGCCGCCCGCTACGATGCGAAGCAGGCAGAAGAGCTGGACGTAGAACCAGCCGAAAAAGCCAGTCTTTCCATGCTTCCACAGGCAGTAGAGAGCGGGCTGGATGAGTATGACGTATACTGCGAGTTTTGCAGCCGAGATAGAGTCGGTCATGCTGGTGATGGTAGTTCTCGGTTGGTGTAGTTTGTCGGGGAAGCCAAGGTGTCGCGAGTATGTATGGTCAATTGGTTGTATCATCTGGGGGAAAAAGAGTATAGGCAAGAGATAGTATAAGTATATATTTCTTCTGAATCCTATCTATCCTCTAAACAAAGACAACGTCATCGACGTGGTGTGTCAGACTCTGGTGCCGTGGCTGAAGATCAACACCACCCTGCGAGCAAATGAACGAGAACGAGAACGAGAACCCGCACCCACTCGGCACATGGGCCTCGCCCTAAATTTAATCACGCCCAGGCACAGTACATTTGTCGCGCAAGAGCTTAGCCGTGTCATCATGTATATTGGGGTATTCAATGCAGGGTTCATGGGCTTGTCAGCCCCCCTTATGTTGTCATGCGTCGCGTTCCCCATTCTGGGTAGGTACTACATACAACATCATTCTCCAGCATCTCCAGCGGCCACCTCAATAGATGCTGCCACTCTGGAGGCACTTGGCCGGCAATTGCGTGGACCTCACGAGTCCCGGCATCTCCGACCCACCAAAAACCACGCATCATGGTCAGCAGTGCAAAGTAATGCGCCAGAATTACCAGAGCCCGGGGCCGCTGCTCCTCGACAAAGTCCACGAAACGCTTGTCGACCAGCATTGGGAACACAATTAGCCTGCGTCCCAGCCCGCCGGGAGGGTCGTGGTTCTTTATTGCCTTCCAGATGGCCCCGATATAGTTGAGCGTGGATCTGTACGCCTCGTAGACCTCTGCGTCCCAAACTTCAACAAGCTCGTGCGGCTCCTGGCGCCGCAGCAGCTGCGCCATGTCATCGCAGCCCTGCGCCTCGAGCCTCTCGTCTAGGAGATGGGATATGGTTGCGATCATTTTCACGCCCACAGAGTCGGGGTTTCCATTGGTCAGTGCCGCGGCCCTCCGAAACACCACGTTGCTAGTGGCCGTGATGCGTAGCCAGTCACTCGGCGGCGTGTATGGCTCTAGCGGGCGGTCCTGCAGCCGGACGAAGCCATAAATGCGCAGAGTACAGGAGGTCAGGCAGACAGAGTCCACGTTGCCCGCGTCCAGCTGAGCAATGTCTCTGTGGTGGTCATGGAGCGCCATGTTCAGATATGTGCGGCAGTGGTTCATGGAGCACTTGTCGGTAAAGTCGCTCTTCTTTGCCTTGTGAAGAGCCGAGATGAGGCAGATGCTGTACAGCACAGCATCGTGTTTGAATGCTAGGTGACAGATGACGGGTCCCCAAAACGGGCGGGAGATGTCGTCGGCGGCAATCGACGGCCCCGTCTCGTAGTAGTAATGGTGGAAAAGCTCAAGCTCGAGCTTCCGGCGGGCTTCCGTCTCGGGAGGATTCACGATGTTCTCGGGGTCAAGCTGAGCGTCGCCTCGGCTCGGCAAGTCTCCATGATGGGAACCGCTACCGTCGCTTGCGGCCTTGCCGTGGTTGTACACGCAATCCAACTCGAGCCGCGTGCAATTGGAGCAGATGGGCTTGGCTTCATCGCACTACGCGGCATGTAAGTGACAAAGCTGCATCTTATCCCCCGTCATAGGGTTGAAAGCGGGACTTGTTGCATACCTTGACTCGGCGGGCTCTGCATCGTTGACATCCCGTTCTAACCTTTTTGTGAAATAGCTTTGCGCGCTTCCGCCCTGGTTGCGGCAAGGACATTGTGCGCATGCCTTGTTGGGCCTTGGACGAGATAACCGGCCGTGGCGCATCGACGATGAACGAGAACGACGGTGAACGAGGAGAGAGCCTGGGCGTGCGGAGAAGTTCCAGGGGGCAGTTGATTATCCGCCGATCCCAATATGGTAACGTGGGGATTCGTCATGTGGCACAGCACGGGGATTGGCCATCCCAGTGCAGGCATCTGAGGCCAGTCATCCGCACTGATCCGGTGGTAGGGCTGACCGCTGAGGTTGTTTTGGACCCTGCAGGGCCTGCCTAGCCCCGCTGGAGAGCCGTGGTAGCCGGCTCCGAGCTCGTTCTCGCTAACACTTAACTCTCTCAACGAATCAGTCTTATCTGGAACGCATCGTAAGGACTTGGTGCCGCTCTCATGATGTACAACGGTGGTTAAATATAGACATGGCCACCCGTGCTCATTGGGGGCCCCTGGTATGTATCAAAGGGAAGCACCGCCGAATTATTAAGAATATGCAGTGGGTTTCAGACGCAATTGGGAGTAGCGCCTTCAGATGCCTAGATTGGTCGAATGGCTCTTAAAGCTATCATCGGTTGAGGCATTCGGCAGAGGATCTACCTTGATGCTCGAGTTTGCTGAATATATATTATGGGAGGACACAGGTGCGGTAGGGTCAGGGAAGTGTTGGCCGCTCAGTTGAGAAGCCTCAAGCAAGTATGGAAACCGCGTCCATTATCATTTGTCTCTCTGGACTGGCATGTTCATAAGCGACGTAATGATGTGAATTCGGAACACACACCTAGCCGCCAAGCTGACCTCCCTGTTAATTCCGTCCTCCCAATCGATGAGGACCTGGAACGTTTTGAAAGGCAGGAACGTGTGTCATCAGGAGCTATTCTAGCCGCCATATATGCGACATAGTTGTAGTATTTTCACTCCTCTTGACTTCGGGCAGTACCATAGCTCTATCACCTTAGGTGAATAGCTCCTGGGTAGAAACTGAATTTGCATCCATGAAGCGGCGATATCGTCGAGAAAGCAAAAAGTAGGGATTCGTGCTAGATAGAAAGCGCTAACAATCCCATATCCACTTCCGCGCTTTCAGTATAATTCAGGTTCGAGGTGGAGAGTCCACTCAAGCAGCAGTTTAATCCAATTTTTACCTGATAGACTTACTGTTCAAACATTTAAGCACATACGATACTCTCCGATGTCATAGACACGGAACCAAACACCCGAGAAGCACTCGATACTGCTTAAACTTGCATTCTCAGCCAAATGTTCAAGACATTACGCACATGGGATGTATAGTGACCACCATCACCATGCTACCACGTGCTTGGTCCGATGGGCGCCGACGTGTTTGGGTTGAAGAACTTCGTCACGGCCCTGCCCTTAGCATCGAGAGTTGTCTCGATGACCTTATTACCCCACCATTCTGGAAATTCGAGGTTGCCAAAGCCAAGAATCAGGGTCACGAGGACGCCGCAAATGGCTGTTCCAATATCGAGGGCGGCAGAGAGGACATACGTATACTGGCCTGTTGTCGTCCGTCAGTGTGTATTGGGAGGGTCTTAGGGACAGGAAACTCACTCCACCATCCGAAGTATCTTCGCCTGATGAGATAGTTAAATACGAGACCAATGAGGACATACTGCCAGAGGTTGTAAGGCGTCGCGGGGGGTACCATTTCGACAATGCTAAAGACGACCGGAAACATGATGTATCGAACAAAACTGCGAGGATAGCTCCGCGCCACAAAGTACTGCATCACTGGCAAAGCAAAGCCAATGAGCCAAAAGTAGTTTGTCCAAGAGAGAATCCCTCCAGCGCCAAAAATTCGGCGAGGACCCTGCAAAGCAAGGTAAATCAGCTGGCGGGCTCGGATGGTCAAGAATGGGGGGTTCTCACGATGACACCCCAGATTACGCTGGCGTTATAAAAGGTTTTGGCGTTCGGACAGGTCAGGCCCTGAGACTGGTGCTCCGTGCAAATACCTTTGATATTGCCAAGTAAAAAGTTATAGGTGGAGATCTGAACGATGGAGAGCCAGATGGCCGCGAACGCCTGTGCTGCGAACATGCTGCGAGGAGGCACCTTCATATAGTGGCCAACTTTCATATCAGAGATGTAGTTCAGGCCGTTGGAACACAACATATAGCCCCAACTCTTGAAAAGCATCATGGCGACTGGGTGGCCAGGCATACTGATAGCCTTGTCAACGGACATATCCTGGCTTCTTCGATGTGGCTGACTTACATGTATCCCACGATCATCTCCAAAACAATGTTAAGACCTGTCTGTTGGCTCGATATGGCCTGAACTATGCCAATAGGGATAAAGAGCACCAAACCAATGACGATACACAATATGTACGCCCACCAAGGGAGGTGTGTGTCCCACGCTAATGCAGCGACGAGCCCGCAAGCAAAGCTCATGGCAAAAATACCCAGAAACCACCACTCAGGGACTTCCTTATACTTTCGCATTAGTTTTAGATGGATGTCTGCCTCGTCATATTTCGCATTTCTGGCTCGGTTCCAAACATCTGGGCCGTAAAACAGGGCGACGTGCGTGACTGTAGAAATCAGGGCTGCAAAGCCCATGGCATATGAAAGAGAAAAGGTCGTCCCAATAAGGATTGGCGAATATGCTTGGTATGCTGTCTCGTTAACAGTATACTCGGGAGTGAGGATACGGCTGACATTATACTTGTTGGCGAAGCGATCAAAGTTTTGGTTCGCGCTGGGGTTCCAGCCATTAGCCATATCCACCCGACACCTGACATCGAGTGGGTGGAGAGACAATACCTAATTGGCAAGTACTTGAAGTACTCAGGGCCGCCATAAGCGAGTCCAATTGCTGCGACAATCAAAAATACCAAACCCAGAGCCATGTTTAGCAGGGCGAAACTGGGAGCCTGGAGTGGACTGCCCAGGAAACTAACTATCGTATTCCAGTCGAATGAAACGGGTAAAAGACCTAGGCCAGTCCTTCCGCCAAAAACCTGATTGACAGCCACGTTGTTGGGTGCGATCCAAGTGGCGAAGATGAACCACTGCAGAAACAGCGCGAAGACCTGAGGCACCCACTCCCATACGAATGTGCATGTGGAGACGATAAGGAAGAATTTATATCGCCCAATGCGCCAGCCATTGGTTGTAGAGGGATCGGCTGGCTTGTGATTGTGCAAGGAGTGCATAACTGTGGATGTGATGAGCGTAGTGGGCCAGACCATGGCGGACGGCCAGACAAGGAACCGCCGGGAGATGCCAGCAACGCCGAGGCCCATGGCTTGGGTGGAAAGTACGAGCAGAATTTGGAACCCCCACCGGAACCGTTGCTCAAAAAAGATCTCTTGTGCCAGCAAGATACTGATGGCATAACTGACAGTCGTTCCGGCAGCGGTCATCATAGTAATTATAGTGTGCTCCTTGACGTTGAACGGGCCGGGATTAAGTCTGATTTGTTTACCAAAAACGGTGAAGGACTTGTCCGGCACGACTTTCGCAAAGAAGCAACCCATACTAAAAGGCCCGGGTTAAATATTCGGTTGCGCAAGGGCATGGGAAGCTGTGGCGTGGCTTACGGGTAAGACACCAACTGGACGACGCTCGATGAAATCGGCATTGGCGACTGACGCAGGGACAGCAGAACGTTGCAAGCCGCGACAATGCTGCAAATGAGGCCACCGATGAACCAAGCACGCAGCGTATTGACAGGGACATCCTCATCAGTCGGGGGCACCTAGCGAGGGATAAGAATTAGCAACCTCTGCTGCTTGACCATGGACAAAGACAGCTACGTACCGACGCCCTCACTTCTGGGTATGGAGAGTCTTCCTGGATGAGATATTCGCCAACAGCTGCCTTCTCTTCAAGGTTACCCGAGTCGAGCGCTTCGTCAATGTGATCGAGCTTGTCGGCATCGAGGAACGGATCCCACTTGTGCTGCTTGCGAAAGTTGTGCAGCTCAGCGGCCGGATCGTCCACTTCGCCAGGCCCGGCATCGCTGCCCGTTGCCGCGACCGTGGAAGAAGGCGTTTTCTTGATGCCGAAGAGATCCTTGAGGCCCATGATGACAGGCTTGCGAATATTTGAGGTTCCTGTGATGCGCGTAGGGGCAAGCCTCACACAGGTCGGAATGATGATTGTGTCACTGAGACAAGAGAGCACGTAGTGGGCTGTGCAGAGATACAGGGTACTTTGAATTGGTATTTATTCTCACCTGCTAGAACGGCAATTCACGATTTGGGAATCGGGACCTGGACTCGGCACCGTCCGAAGACTCCGCTAGTGTCGCCCCTCGCAGGACCTTTTGGGTACACCATCGTCTGAGTCTCCGAGCCTTGGGTCAAAGGTTCTTTGGAGAGTGTTCCTTCCTGCCTATCTGGGCAGGTTGAAGTATAGCATGCTTTTTGCTAGGTCAGATGCTCCTTGTCGCCCTCCGAAGGCCGCCGAAAAATCGCTGGTCAAGGACCAAATATGATCTACGACAAGAGGTAAACAGGCATGGCTACGCCGCAGAGTGGCAAAGATTTGCCCTTGAGCTACGAACTGCGACTCCCAAGATGCAGGATTCCACAAGGATTGTCAATTTACCGACAGACAGGGGCTCGACGTCCAGCTGCAGCTGGTCGACTACCCGAATCCGCGTTGCACTCCTCACGCAACTCGTACCCCGTCTGGATCTTGCGTTCTGGTCAAGTTGTACGTCAAAACACCGACAGCTCGGGAAACAGAGATCTGAGAAAGGAATTGCATGCTGTTGTGCCGTGTCTTGGCTCCAACAGCAACCCGAGGTTTTTAGCAGACCTTGAGCTATGGAAGTCTCAAACATTTTTTATTAGAGACGGCATCAAGGTTGGGATTATGTTCTCATGCGGTCTGGGATCTCCGGCACGCGAAGTCGAGGGCATTTTGTAGTTTCAAAAGCCATTTCCTATTCATTGGGAACTTCTGTCCTGTAAGCTCCTTGGAGTATATCGGCTGATACGGGTTGTTGTAGAGCGAAACATTTCCAAGTCCGCCGCGGATGGTCCGTACTCGTATACAGTTTGATGCACAAAGGACCCTTTCCCGAGACGATGACGAATCAGAGGCTTTAGATCTACGATCTGACTCCCCCCCGGATGCGATGCGCCAGGCCCGCCAGGGTTGCGCAGCATGATGGACTTGGCGGAATTGCCGCCGTCGGAGTATGAGCGGACTCCGACGATGTCTACGAGGTACGTGTGGAAGCGTTGACACACAGAAACCCAATCTAGTAGGGATCGTTTGCTAATCTCGCGGGGCCCCAGGTTATCATTGCATGCTATGGCTCTAAGAAGTTGGGCATGAGTGTCCCCGAACTTGGGGCTGATGATGAATGGAGGCTCGGGTGTCGGCTTGAGTGGGCGAGAACTTGCGCCATTCGATCGGCAATTGCTCCGTGTACATAGCTGTTCCTAGCGACCCCCTTGGCATTTCATACAATAAACGATCATGTGTCGAATAACCTGATTAGGCAACCTGGAAGGTCCACAGTCATCTTCTGCATGCCATCTGCATGCCTTCTGCATTTCACTTTGGGCATGCCGTGGAGAAAAAGACAGCCAATATTCTCTCGTATTCGCAGCCCATCTCACACCAGCCTCCCTGGTGGGAAAAAAATAGAAAGAATTATAAAGTATTGTACGGAGCAAGAAGTCTCTCCCCGACGGCACCAAGACCCCCCAAACGTGGACCGTCCAATAGCTTTTGCGGACAATTTGGACGATGCCAGAATTCGGTCCACCACGATGGTGTGCAAAGCCCCCTACAGCTGGAACAATGCCGAATTTCCGCCTTTATGCTCAGTACAACACTCTTCAATAATAGTTAATTCCACATTCCCTTCTATAGTGCAATGTCATTTCTAGAGTTCATGACTGCTTCTTGATAACAGCCCCGTCGTCGACAATGTATTCTCTGAACTTCCTCGCCGGGACCCGATGCGCATAGAGCGTGTCAATGTCGTTGTATGTCCTGTTCTTGGTCTCTGGCTGGACGAAGAAAAGGGTAACCAAGATGACCGCCTCGGCCGCCACGAACAGAAACATGACTTTGCCGCCCCAGTTAAGCTGGTCAGGATTGATGAAGAAGGGGAACACCGAGGACAGCATGAGCGCCGTGAGCTGCTGGCACATGAGACTGAAGGCGATGGTCTTGGGGCGAGTGGTCTGCGCGGCGGTCTCCTGAGCGACCGCCCAACCGAAGCAGCCTACTGTGGCCGTGTACAGCATCGACCAGGTTATCATGAAGGCGAGGAGTGCCGTGTTGGCGGCCTTATTGGCGGAGCCGGCGAGTGAGGTGCCGGCGATGATGAGGGACCACGCGCAGAGCAGGGTGCCGCCTCCAATGAGGGCCTTTCGCCGGGGGAGGACATCAGAGACGCACACGGCGACGCAGTTAGAGACGAATTGGAGAGTGGAGGAGATGGCAGTCAGGCCAAAGGGGTTTGCTTGGCCGATGAGTTCAAAGTAGTATGTCTGGTAGGTGTCTGGGCGATGTTAGATCATGTATACTTTGCACGTAACGATAGAGTGACCCAGGTAGAGACATACTCGGAAAGTAGCCACCGGAAAAGTTTTGCGACTGCAGACCGAGGGCGGCCACAAGAGTCCGGGCGCGGTGCTCCTTGGAGAAGATGGCCCTCCACGACGTCTGCTTCGCCAGGCTCGCCTCTCCCGCCACAATCTCTAGCTCTGACTTGATAAAGTCGAGCCTCTCCTTGACGTCGGCGTCTTTGCCGTACAGCTTGATAATGGCCCGTCGCGCATCCTCCTCCCTGCCCCTCTTCATGTACCAGACAGGCGACTCGGGCAGGAAGGGCAGGCCAATGGCGAAGAGTGCCGGCACGAGGAAGGTCATGACAAAGGCGAGCCTGTAACTCCATTCGCCGGAGATCTTAGATGAGCCGTAGCCAGTGAGTGACGAGAGGAAGAAGCCGAGGACGATGATGATGTTGGTCAGGGAGCTGAGCGAGCTCCGGAGGGCGGCAGGTGCGTTTTCGGTCACGTAGAGGGGGGGAGTGACGGTTGAGAGACCGACCGAGAAGCCTAGGAGCAGCTTCGAGACGAAGAGCACGGGCAGGCTCGGGGCGAAGACGAGGGCAAACGACGAGGAGAGCGATAGTATGACGGCGCACCAGAGCATGAACCGCCGCCCCGTGTAATCCGCAAACTGGCCCGTCAAGAAGGCACCAAAGACCTGGCCAATCGTACTCGCCGCATTCCACAATGACTGCCAAAGCGCCGGAATAACATGCTGATCCCCGGCGGCGTAGTACTCGCCGTAGGCCTTCCTGAACTCGGGAAAGGCAATGGCAACACCCGACAGACCGGCATCGTAGCCCCAGCCAAAGACGAGAGACATGATGTACAGCGACCAGAGCACGTAGCGCCGGTCCTTTTTGAGGTTGGCCCAGAGCTGTTTGTACTGCTCCTTGGGAGTGAGGTCCCTAGAGACGGGCATTTTTGCGCGGGCAGACTCGTCAGCGGGGACATGTTCGGCGAGTTCTGTGATGGACGTCTTGGCCAGGTGGTCGGCGCTGATGGCAGGCGTCGAGTCGACGCTGGGTGCTTTCTTTGGTTCCATGCTGCAATTGGGAAGACCAGACGCTGAAAGAAAGGTATAAGAGAAGTATTATGGAGCAATGGCGCGCTGAAACTGAAAGGATGGTCGATCTAGGCATGGGCGATGCTGAACTTTTATCCTCGCGCGGCCAGCGACACCGGCTGATACGAGTCCCTCTCTCGAGTCGTCCGAATGCAGCCCCTGCCGTAGCCGAGTCTATAATCGTCTCCGCGGGTCGCCACGCGACGTCGTCCCAGATGCGCGGCTCAAGTTTTGAGGGTCTCGTCGAGGCCCCATGGGGAACGATTTTGGGGATGGGAGAAAATGGCCTGGTGTTGTGATGGCATCAGCCAGTAGGGTGAATTTGCAAGCGGGAAATGTGGGCTTGAGGAGGTGTAAGTCGAGGGTGTGCTGCGGGACGAGGCGAGTCGATGGGTGAATTTCTATTGGACAGGGCGGGTTGAATTGAGCCGAACAACTTCATTTCGATACGAAGCGAGTCGTTCTCTGTATATTACTTTCCTCTTGGCCTACGAGTAGGACTGAATGGAAAGGCTGCTCCGAGCCGTCAAGGCGGTCTCGGGGTCTGGGCTGGCTGTTGCATCAGACCCCAGACTACCCCATTCGCCTCTCATCTCCAATAGACTGGCTGTTGTGAGGCGGTGGGATAACGGGCCGATGAATACTATACACACCTATAGTCCGTAGCCCATATCTAGACCGCAAGTTTCTGCAACATGGTCACTCACTCACTCATTCACCCTTCATCCCTCTCCCTCGCCATGGCCTTTGCCCGCTTCCGCCCAACCTCGCACTTCATCGCGCCGCACTCGTGGGCCAACGACCCCTGCGGCGCCGTATACGTCCCCGAGACGCGCGAGTATCTCGTCTGCTACCAATGGAATCCGGGCACCACCGACGGCGGCAACTGCGCGTGGGGGATGGCCCGCAGCAGCAACTTGGTGACTTGGGAAGACTGCGCGCCGGCGCTGTGGAACGGGACTTCGTACGACGCGCTGGGCGTCTTCTCAGGGTGTCTCGTCTCGCGGCTGGCGGACGGGCAGCGAGTGCTGTTTCTCTTCTACACGAGCGTCTCGGGGCTGCCGATCCACTGGTCGAAGCCGTACGCGCCGGGTTGTGAGACGCAGTCTGTGGCTGTTTCAACCGATTTTGGGAGGACGTGGCAGCGGCATCAGAGCAATCCATTGGTGAGGGCGCCGCCGAAGATGGAGGCGACGACGGGCTGGCGCGACCCGTTTGTCTCGGAGTGGGCTTCACTTTCAACGCTCATGGGCGTCAGCCAAGACACTAATTACATGATGATTGCATCTGGTGAGCGCGGCCACGGATCGCAAATACACCTCTACACTTCCAACGACCTGCTCAGCTGGCAGCATTTAAGCATCCTGCTCGATGTCAAAACAGGGTCCAAAATTTCGGAAGACAGCGATCTCGTGTTTGGGATGAACTTTGAGTGCGCAACATTCATGACGATTGGCCAAACAGACTACATCATTGTTGGCGTCGAAGAGAACGTGGACAGCAAGCGACACAACGGCCACTACACGGTCTGGCTGGCGGGAAGGCTGATGCTACGAGACGGCAAGCCGCAGTTTCGCACCACAAGCCATGGGCTCGTCGACTATGGCATCCTGTACGCTGCCCACATCTTCCGCGACGGGCGGGACAGGCTTCTGCAGCTGGGCTGGGCGGACGAGGCGGCAAAGGCGTCCGTGGTCAAGGGCCAGGGCTGGGCAGGGTGTCTGGGACACCCGAGGGAGTTGTTTGAGATTTCGAAGCCCATCGTCGATGCAGCACATCGCACTCGCGAGTGGCAAGTTGATGAGGCTTCTGGACGTATGACAACTCTCGGGATTCGACCAGCCCAGGAGGTCGCAACACTCAGGGGCCAGCAGAGCGGAACCCTTGGCGACTTTGAGCAGCTCTGCTCCGAGAACTACGAGGTCGAAGCGACATTCACGAACCTGACGGGCTCAGAGGTACTCACATTCCACGTTCGGCAGTCGCCCAACCGGGCCGAAGTCACCAAACTCATCGTCGACCTGAAAGCCTCCCAAATCACCATTGACAGATCGCGCTCCTCCGCCGCAAACCTCGGCACCAGCACCCCCGACACGGGCACATTCAAGCTGCTCCCCGGCGAAGACCTCCACGTGCGGTTCTTCGTTGACGCGTCCCTGGTGGAAGTCTACGCCAACGAGCGGTTCGCGCTCACGTCGCGCGTGTACCCCAGCCTGGACACGTCGGTGCACGCTTCGTACGACTTTGGCGGGTTCGATGAGGGGAATGTGCGGTTTGCGTGCTGGGAGAATCTGCAGGCGGCGTGGCCAATGCGTGAGAAGGGGGTGGGAGTTGGGGATGCGAAGCAGAGGGAGAGGGTTGTTGCGAGCGAGCTGCCAGCACAGGTTCAAGTCTGCCTATGAGTGAGCATTGCCTGAGGCATCTTCTACAGGAGCAAGACTGTGTTTTTTACGTATCATGTTGCGCAGATTTGAATGTTAAAGATACTAGTCCGGGCGATTTCATGTTCTCACAACACATGTTCAAGTGTCAGCATTGCCTCGTAAGTTCATATGTGCCGCCTTGATGAGACTCGTGAGACTCGTGAGTAGGGGACTTAGTTGACCTTGGCATCATGCGATTGTACTGGACATGACAGGCCTTGCTCAACACGTGCTTTAATAAAGCGCCGAGAGCTCGAGTTCTCGTCTGCGGTCCGACGGACCCCGAGCGCTCACTTACACGATGTCCCATCGCCACCCAAAACTGTCTGTCGGTCCGACAGCAATTGCATAGGCCTTGAATAGGCTGTATCAGATGCCCTCAGCGAATCAAAACTTACTAGCGCTGTCATTCAGGTAAACCACTACTCCGTATTAGACCATGCCGCCCCCGCCCGAGACCCCATCGCATCAGCCTCTTCCCCGGACCGACGACCACGAGGTTCGGCAGGAATTGGCCAATGGAAATTCACCCATGGGAACCTGGACTCCAACTTGTTGATGGATTGAGACCCATCCTTTGTAGAGCTTTTTCGGAAAGTGTCAGTCTGCGGATAGCTGGCGAGTCGATATAAGAGAAACACCACATTTGAGTCTCGCCTCGCCAAAGACACCGATCTGCTCGGGCATCACCCCATCACCCTCCTAAGTTCCCTCACACTCTCCGCGAGGCTGCTAAGCGAGCCCTGCATTTCAACATGGCTTCGGCAAGGCCCCCGGCAAAAGCCTGGTGGAAGGAAGCCGTCGTCTACCAAATCTATCCCGCCAGCTTCCTCGACTCCAATGGCGACGGGATCGGCGACCTCCCCGGCATCATCTCCAAGCTCGACTACATCCAGTCCCTCGGCGCGACCACCATCTGGCTGTCCCCAATCTTCAAGAGCCCCCAGAATGACATGGGTTACGACATCTCCGACTACCGCGACGTCCATCAACCATACGGCTCCATCCAGGACGTCGAGGCGCTCATCAGAGGCTGCCACGAGAGGGGGATCAAGGTGCTCCTGGATCTTGTCGTGAACCATACCAGCGACGAGCACGCGTGGTTTGCCGAGTCCCGCTCCTCAAGGACGTCGCCCAAACGAGACTGGTATTTCTGGCGAGATCCGAAGTTTGCCGCAGACGGGAACCGCAGGCCGCCCAACAACTGGGCGTCCATCTTTGGCGGCAGCGCGTGGACGTGGGACGAGCACACCTCCCAGTACTATCTCTCCCTCTTCCTCCCCTCGCAGCCGGACCTCAACTGGGCCAACGAGGACATGCGTAAGGCCGCCTACGCAGACATGGAATTCTGGCTCGGCCGCGGCGCCGACGGCTTCCGTATCGACTCGATGAACCTCATGTCCAAGCACCCAGACCTCCCCGACGCACCCATCAGTGACCCGGACTCCGAGTTCCAGTCGGGCGCGCTTTACTTTGCCAGCGGGCCGCGCATGCACGAGTACGTGCGCGAGATGCGCGAGCGCGTGTTTGACAAGTACGACTGCATGACGGTCGGCGAGCTGGGCTTCACCAAGGACGAGGAGAGCGTGGCGCGGTACGTCGCCCGCGAGCGGCACGAGCTGAATATGGTCTTCACCGGGGACATTGTCGACATGGATTTCGGCGCCGAGCACAAGTACGGCCACGGCGAGTTCCGCGTCTCCAGGCTGCGGGAGATTACGAGCCTGTGGCAGCGCGCGATGCCCGAGTGTGACGGCTGGAACGCCGTGTACATGGACAACCACGACTCGGGCCGGTCGCTGTCGCGCTATGCCTCGGACCTCCCCGAGTGCCGGAAAGACGCGGCAAAGATGCTGGCGACGTATCTCGGGACCCTGAGCGGCACGCTTTTCCTGCTCCAGGGGCAGGAGATTGGCATGGCAAACGCGCCCGGGACGTGGACCGCAGAGGACTACATTGACGTCGAGGGGCGCAACTACTACAACAGCGTCCTGGAGCGGCGCGGCGAGGGCGCCGACATGCAGGACGTGCTGCGCGAGATGCGCCTCAAGGCGAGGGACAACGGGCGTCTGCCGATGCAATGGGCCGCGGAGAGGCACGGGGGTTTCACGACGGCGGAGAAGCCGTGGATGCGAGCCAACGACGACTTTGCCGAGTGGAACGTCGAGAGGCAGGAGGGCGATGCGGACAGCGTGCTGTCCTACTGGCGCGAAGTGCTTGCGTTGAGACAAAAGGAACAAGACATGTTTGTCTACGGCCGGTACGAGATGCTTCCTGTGGAGCGCAGCGGGGAGAGCGTCTTTGCGTACACGATGACTAGCTTCGACGGCAGAGCAGCCCTAGTGCTGTTGAACTTTTCGGATCAAGAGCATATCTTCATAGACGGCGGGTTTGAGGGCTGGAAGAAGCTGCTGGGGGGGAACAAGACGGCCGGTATCACGGGAGAGGGTGTGAAGCTGAAGCCGTACGAGGGCGTGGTCTACTGCAGCTACTAGCCAGCGGGCCAATGGCGGGCATGGATGTCTGGCTGACTGACAGAGGACAGCGCTGCATCTCGGAACCAGATGTATAGTAGATCCTACACGCATCGCTGCTGCGCCGCATATAGAACAAGTTGCTTCGAATACTGGATATAGTTCCGCGTCAGGCTTCACAACTCCATCGGCATACCGCCGACCGTGGGTGGCGTGGCTTCATCCAGAACACCATGGACCGCGTCACCATTGTGCTCGCGATAGCAGCGACCTACATCCTCCTCCGCCTCACGTACAACGTCTACCTGAATCCCCTCCGCCGCTTCCCGGGCCCTCTCGCCAACCGCGCCACCGTCCTCCCGAAGCTGTACCACCTCCTGAGCGGCACCCTCCCCTATCACGTCGCAGACGCTCACGCCCTCGATGGGGCCGTCGTGCGCATCGCCCCCAACGAGCTCGCCTTCACCGACCCGCGCGCATGGAGGGACATCTACGCCCGCAAGCCGGGCGAGGGCCGCGCCGAGCTGCCGCACGACATGGCTTTCTACAACGCTTCCAACCACCAGCCCGCGTCGCTCCTCGCCTGCGCGCGCGAGCAGCACGACCCCGTGCGCAGGCTGCTCGGCCCGGGCTTCAGCGAGCGGGCGATGAAGGCCCAGGAGGAGGTCATCGGCGGGTACGTCACACTGCTGATGCGGCGCCTGCGCGAGAACTGCGCCGAGGGCGCCGCCACAGTGGACATGCGCGACTGGATCGCCTTCTGCACCTTCGACCTCATCGGCAACCTCGCATTCGGGTCCGACTTCGGGTGCCTGCGTGACAGCGCGTACCACCCCTGGATCGCGCTCATCCTCGGCAGCCTGCGGGACATGGCGGTTCTGCAGGTGCTCCGCGCGCTGGGCGTCCTGCGCGGCGCCATGTTTGTCATGCGGAAGCTGGGCATCGGCTACAAGGCGCTGCGGATGCACGTCGAGCTGAGCGACAGCAAGACGAGGCAGCGCATGGAGCTGGGCACGGGGCGGGACGACTTCCTCGATGGGCTGATCGCGGCGGGCATGGACTTTGAGCAGCTCAAGGAGAATGGCAGTCTGCTCATCGTTGCGGGAAGCGAGACGACGGCTACGCTGCTCACGGGGGCGGTGTTCCTCCTGACGACGCATCACGATGTGCTGGACAAGTTGACAAGGGAGGTCAGGGGCGAGTTTGAAACCGAAGACGACATCACCCTCACCAGCGTCAACCGCCTCGCCTACATGCTCGCTGTGCTAAAAGAGTCCCTCCGCTGCTACCCCCCCGTAGCCATCACCGCCCCTCGCGTCGTTCCCCCGGGCGGCTCCGAAATCGCCGGCCACTCCGTCCCCGAAGGCACCATCGTCGGCGTCTGGCACTGGGCCATGTACCACGACCAACAGCTCTTCACGGACCCCTACCGCTTCGACCCGGACCGGTGGTTCCAGCCGGGCAGCGGCAGGTACGCAAATGACCGGCTCGACGCCGTGAATGCGTTCCTGCTGGGCCCGCGGAACTGCATCGGGCAGAACCTGGCGTACGCGGAGATGCGGCTTATCCTGGCACGGCTGGTCTGGGGGTTTGACATGCGGATCGTGGAGGGGAGTGGGGGGTGGTTGGAGGGCCAGAAGAATTATCTGATGTGGGAGAAGCCGGAGTTGCGTATGCATCTCACACCGGTGAGATAACGGGTGGCCTGCTCTGAGATGGTGGTGGCTGCCACTGGGGTGCAGTCAGGGCACGTACGGACGTGAATAACAAGTGACGTTCAGCAGAGCTTCTTTTCTGCATCAGATGTGCTTACACGCGGTGAATGCTCGCATGATTCAGAAAAGCATTTCCTGCTTGTATGTTCGGATATACTGGACGGCTGGAGGAGTCGGTACTATATATGGATGCCACGGCATTGGGCTTGGCAAGCATTCATAGCGTTGCTGAAGCATGATGCACCTAGAGACGCATACTAACGACATAAATGCTCTATGCAATAAATACCTACGCAGTCCTTCTCGATGCAGACCGGAGCTTGCTGCAGTACTCTAAGTTCGGCATGCCCCTCACATCTGTCCTGAACCCCTCCTCTGACACCATATCGTCAAACCTGACCAAATCTGCCACCCTCGCATGAGTCGCCTCAAAGCCATCATCCTCCGAGTTCATCATAATGCAATGCGGCTGGGTCCAAGCAGAGCCAAAGTCAATGAGCTTCCCGCCCCGGAAGTTATCCTTCCGGATGTCCCGATTATAAATCTTGAGCTTGTTCAGCCGCCTGATGTCTATCAGAACCTTCCTCAAGCTCTTTTCATTGATACCAGGGTCTGATGACGCCAGTTCTTTGACAATCGCGCGAATTGGGCGTTGTCTTGACGATGATGGGTCGTCATCCAGACAATACTCTTCCAAGTCCACGCCGCTCTCCTCCAATACTCTCCTATGCTTGTCTCGCAAGTATAAATGTCCATAGCAAGGGATCACGAGGTCTCGCTTTAGCCGCCCCCTGCGTTGCTCCGCCTTGATTCGACCGTAAGCTCGACATTCTGCGAAGAAGGGGTCGTTGTGATAGGCGACGGTCTGAGTAGTAGTGGATTTGTCGACAATCGTTTCCCAAAAGTCGCGCGTATCTTCCGGGTTGAAGAACTTGAACTGCACATTCGTGGCCCTATTAGCTTGATATAACTTGTTCGGCGCATACTCACTTACGACTTTGAGAGCGTATATCTGCGACTCGATCCTGACTTTGAACACATACCCCTGTGACCCGCTGCCGGAAGATTCGTCTCGATATTCGTCAATCCTCCCCAACCACTCAATTGGGGAATTTTGGTGAGGAAAAGGGTGTAACTTGGGACCATCACAGGGCGGGAGATCCTCTAAGTGAGACGGTGCATGTGTGTTGGTCGCTCTCTTACTTCTTCTACCAGGCATTTTGGGCAAAGGCAAGCTCGGGTGTATCAATCTGTCTGCAGGTCGTGCCATGCATGATCCGCTGGAACTGACCCCAGCGACTGGTGGCACCTCTTTATAATCCTGGTGGTAGCTCTTCATAATTCTGGTGGTTGGTTCATTATTGGCGTGGTACTCTCGGCTCCCAATTTCCCGTACTGCAGGATATTGACATGTGGTGTGTGCCACAACGGGAAATGAGCAGGGTTTGCAACCAACTAGAGCTGAGATAACACTGTCCCACAACATGGGATGGCTTCGCGTACCAGCTCCGGATTGGTTGCGCTTCAGCTTGTGTTGGTTCTTTCACACTTCTTTGTGCTTTGTGCAGAGGACTCGGCTTCCTGCAGAAGGCTCGGTCAAAGGACTCGCTTCCGTTCCGTTGGGCGTGTGTGGATATGATAAGAGTAGGGAGCTGTCCGTACAGCATGGAAGGAACGTGCATCTTCTCATTTCATGGCTAATTAAGCCGCGGCTTCGAGAAAATGAGCAAAGCAACCTCTCTCCTTGAATTCCTCACGAAAGAAAACCCAGAAATCAAGTACAGGAAACCCAAAAGTTCGCGGAATACATCTCGGTTTGACTTCAGCACCCCCAAGCAACTTAAAAAGTGGGATGAATTCAGCTTCAAGACTCTCGAGCAGATGTACGGTGGCAGTCTGATTGATGCGGCCCGCGAGCAACGCTCTTCACTACCAGACTATCCTTCCTTGTCACCCGGAGCTGACTCTGAAGTGACTTGTGAAAATACCACACGACACATTCTGTCAAAATGGAGTCATAGCATCATCCAAACGGCTCTGGATGCCGTTCCGCAAGCCTTCAATGCTTGTAAATGGTCACACTCTGTTGGAAAACGAGGCGCGGAACAATCCTCGCCAAGCTCGACTGCAAAAGCCGGACGACCGCGGCGAAAATTTAAACCTGATGCAGGTAGCACCCTCACTTGTCGGGCATACGGCGCTGCCTGTCCCTCTAGCTCATTGGAGAGGCTTCCAAAAGAGTACAAGCCGGCCTCGAAGTGGAAGAGCTCTGACGTCCTACGCCACATCAACGATGCAGGCATGTGGAAGAACGGTGGACCCGCAAGAAATGCGACCATGCCAATACGGCAGGCGTATACGTATTGTGTAAACCGCGAATGTCGGTATGGCTGCCTCCTGACGACTGAAGAGGCCTTTGTCTTTAGGGTCAAACTTCGAGATGCAAACACCAACCAGAGTCTGCATACACAGTTGACAACGAATGGCTTAATGGAGTACGTGTCTATCCCGTGGAAGCAGGAAGGATGCAACACCTTGACCTTCAACCTCGCCCTATGGTTTCTTCACATACTCGCTGGCAACGGCCATGAGTTGAGCTGGGACTACCGTCCTTTGGTCTCAGAGGAGCTCATAACGGGGACACGCACCATGCAGAGTCAACTCCATCGGCCCAGTTCCGAGAAGCGAACAAAGGCCAGCTCACGAATCACGTCTCGCAAAAGAGGAAGAAGTGATGCCGATGACCGGACCACTGCGCAGGTACCATGACCACCTTGACTGCAAGACCATCGAGGCATGGACCATAATAATGTTGCGTCTAGTTGTCGGGCCAGTACCCACAAATTGACGAAGAGGACATGCCGGCCACTAGGGGCAAACATGCGCCAAGAGCGCAGGAAGACATTAAAGAAGGCGATGCAACGGGCGTAGACGATGACGGAGGCCGGAATCTCAAGAGGCTACGGTCGGGACGAATAGTGGCAGGAATCTGAGGAGACTATGGTCGGGATGAACACTACGGTGTCATTGATGCCTCATCTCCCCCAAAGAGTCCAGTCTGGCGCAGTATTGTATGCATCTCATTTTTCTGTTTGCACATCGGATGGCGAGGCAATTGCCCGTACCACCGTTCGCTCATTACCCTAAATACTAAGGTCGTTCTGCTTCCAGGTGCCATCGCCGTGAAATCTCTAGTGTCCAGGTTGGCCCCTTGAGTGTACAGTTGGGGGCAATAAGTTTTCGACATGCCCGAGGTGTCGCAGGCGGTGCAGGCAAAGGCGAGACGTACGACGGCTGACCTCACTCGCAGAGGCGAGATACCGCCCCCTTGGTGTCTTTGAACAACAGGCCGCCAACGGCGCGCCGACGCGCCCGACGCAGCTCACTTATAGGGCAAATGGTATAATTGAGGCGGAAGGCTGGTATATAGTATTTGTATATATATTCTCGTTACGCCGTGTAAGCCACGTCGCGTTGATGTATGAGGCTACTATTCGGGGTACATCGGCGTGTCGAAACTTATTGCACCTGACTACCAGCGGATGCTGATAACAGCGTTGGCGACCTGACCTTTGGCCTTCACCAACGTCGGTCCATACCGCGCATATACCGGCAACTCCGCAGACCAACCAGCAGCTGAGCAGACATCCAATGAAATGTAGGTGCTTGAGGTAGCAAGGCTGTGTGCCTGACTGCTAAATCGGAGCTTCCAGGTCCATCCTGAGAACTTCCCCCAGAAATGAGACGTCCGAATGTCTGAAAGACTGGTCAAGTTGCAGCGTGAACTTGATGGCTGGTGAAACGGCTTAGAAAACGATACATTCTGCAAAGAACTCACGTCAACGGTGAAATCGGTGAAATCATCCGACAACGCATATCTGGAGCTCGAATACTCCCTTGTGCGCATGTTTGTCGGCTGCTAGCCAGTCAGAGCTGCCCAGGACGTCATTCATCGAGGCTTTCGAGGAGGCTATTGCCATCATGAACAAGATAGCGCCCACGGCCGATCCCGATGGTTCCGAGTCAAAATATGCCAAGTTCAAGATATGGGAGCAGCTTCGCAAGAGCGACCCGCCACTACTGCGGCTCATGCGTGAAGGATCACGAGTCAAACCGGCTCCCATTGCACCTCAGATTCAGATTTTGGGACGGTTTGGATCGGATTTGAGGGACGAGGGCGTGGTACCCGACATCCTAACGCTGTCCAAGACGCTCGGCAACGGGCTGCCGCTTGGCGTCGTCGTCACCACGGTCACACAGGGCGTCCGTTTCGCAGTAAAGATTTAGATTACTACACTGAAATGTTAGGCGAGTTTCGAGAGATTCCATCCCGTCTAAGCCAAGTTGCTTTGTTGAGGGAGGGGAAACAAACACGCCCCCAAGGCTGAATGCAAATTGCCGCCTTATGAAGTCGGCTCGGTTGCGGACCAGATGATGCCCTTTACAGTCAGAACATAATCAGTCCCCTGATGTAGGTAAACTTACCAAATCGCCCAACGCGGTGTATCTCTCTTAACAACCCCACCGCGATCGGAAAGAAGGCGACAGCCGCAAGAACGGCCACATGTGGCCAATTTATAGCTACGGCTGCCGCAGTCACAATAGCTGGGCCACTAGAAGGCGGCGCCGACTCGAGAGGCGTATAGGGTCCGCTGGTGATCTTCACCGCCGAATCCCGATGCGGCTCTGGGAGTGCCTGGTGAATATCCTCATTGTCTTGCTTATCCCCCTGCCTATCCGGCTGAGGGTAAGGTCCGGGGCCGACACAGTCTTTGCAAGGTTTAGGTGCCGGGTCGGTACACGTAGCTGTCAAGACCGTGGTGCAGGGCGTTTTAATGAAGAAGGTTTGGCCGAAGGAGGAGATCGTTGTTGGAGCAATCAAACATATTACCGTGAATACCTCTTCGGTGAGTCTATGACGAGCAGGTCGCCTAGTCACAGACATTGAGGTAGCAAGGGCGGTTCTAGATTGAGAGGATGGACCGGTTGTAGCCGCAATTGTTCCCGTACCGGTACCGGTTGCGGTTGTGATCGTCCCTGTGCCAGTCGTCGTCACCGTGCCAGTAGCCGTCCCCGTGCCAGTAGCCGTCCCCGTGCCACTAGTCGTCTCCGTGCCAGGCGTGCTTGTAGTCGTCCCTGTATCAGTTGCACTTGTAGTTGTGCTGACTGGTGGTGGGGGACCACACGCGACGACTGTATTCGCGTATAAAGTCACACCACCCATTTCTTGCATGTAAAGGCCTCCCTGATTGCTCGCGCCTGGATTTAGGTTGATCTGAATGGTGCCCATAATATTACCAGCAAAACTACTGTCAGAACCGACCGTAAGAGACTGGGTGTGCCAAAAGACGTTGCAGGCAGAGGCGCCGTTGATTAGGGTTATAAAAGAGTCAGGATAGGTGTTGAGATCATTGAAAAGCTGGAAGACCCAGACGCTGTTTGGGTCGCCATTCCCGTTAAGGATAAGTTCGCCGTCCATTTCAGCAATATTATCCAGATAGGTATAAACACCTGGGAAAAGTTCCATGCCCCCCCCTAACATTTGCCCGGTGAGGTCCCCAGTTGGCGGTAGTGAAGCTGCTGTAGCATAGGCACTTTGCAAGTCTAGCTGTGCTTGCATCGCTTCCGCGTCTCCAATATGCGCCACCCCGTTCGTGATCACGGAGGGGGGGAAACCTATGAAGTTCGTACCGGGATAGATCCCAACGTCGCCGGTAATGTCCGAGGCCGCGAGACTTATTATTGATGCGCCAGAAAGTATCGCGAAAGACCAAGCGGACCCAAGATCCACCTGGGCGCTGGCCATGCTGGCGAACGCGAGAGCCGATCCGAGGAAGCGTACAAGTAAACACAACATAGTGAGGGCGTGGATGTGTAAAGACAATTCTGTGTAAAGACAATTAGTTAGGTGGATTGTATTAAGACTGATTCTAAGCCTTGGGTTGGCGACTCGCTACCTATATACTCGTGTCGCGGGACTGGCATGAGCCAGCACTCTACAAATGCTATGGCTTGAATACCAGCACAGTCAAAGACACGCATAAACTTATGCATAGAGCCTACAGTCAGGTGCAATAAGTTTTCGACACGCCGATGTACCCCGAATAGTAGCCTCATGCATCAACAAGACGTGACTTACACGGCGTGACGAGCGCAACGAGAATATATATATAAATACTGTATACTAGCCTTCCGCCTCAATTATACCATTTGCCCTATAAGTAAGCTGCGTTGGGCGCGTTGGCGCGCCATTTGTGGCCTGTTGTTCTAAGGCACCAAGGGGGCGGTACCTCGGGCGTGTCGAAAACTTATTGCCCCCCACTGTATGTTTTAGATACTCAGGAATGTGGTTATAGCAGCCCGCGACCCGAACCCGTAGGTAGTTCCGAACATCTGATGGAGACGGACCAGGAAGACGAAGCACAGCCCATACAGGAGCTGTACGAGTTCACAGCTGGCACAAGCGCGTCGTTTATTACCAGTATGCTAATGTTGCGTCTAGTTGTCGGAGCAGTACTCAAAGATTGACGAGAGGAAATGCCGAACCCTGGGCGCCGACATGCACCAAAAGCGCAGAAAACATTGAAGGCAATGTGGTGGCAGGAATGAATCTCTTGACGTCTCATCTCCCCCCCACGGGCTTGGTGCTGATTTCGGGCCGAGATTTGATCCTGAGACAAGGTGGACATCGCCCCTTTGGACATTAGAGTATGGATGCATCCGGCCAATGGCTACTGGAACTGCGGCCCTAGGCCGCATATAGGTAATAGGGGGTTGACTTCTTTTTGCTCGTTTGAGTGCCTTCCATGAAGAATCAACGCAGATTAGAGACGTTACGAAAGAATTTGCATCAGTCCTTCTCCAGCTTCCAGTCGTCCAGCTCGCGCAGCGCATGCTTGCCAGCCAACTGGACCGATACCTCGACTCTCGTTCCCTCAAACGCCGCCAGCACCATCCGGCGACTCCTCCAGACCTCGCTCGTGAACGTCTCGTTGACGCTTCGACTCCACGCCTCGCTGTCCGAGTCCCACTCGGCCATCTCCACGGCGAAGCGCTCCAGGTTCGGGAACCCGCCTTGCCGCGTCCGCTCTCCCAGGTAGATCAGGTCGCCCGTGGTGGCGTCGGCGTCGGTGTCGATCACGGCCATCCTAGAGATCTTGACCGTCATCGACCTGACGCTTAGGGGGAGGATCGCCGTCAGGCACGTCCTGTTGCCCGCCGGGTACGTGTTCCCGTGGCTGTAGCCGCACCGCGGGCACACGTGCCGGCAAAAGGACGACGAGTCGAGCTTGAGTGTCTCCAGGCGCGTGAACATGACCAACGCCTTGCCGGTGATGAGGTGGCCGAAGTTCGCGAGGTCGATGCTGCACGTGGTGCGCGACACGTCGATGTAGATGTACCGAAGGGTCGACTGGGCCGGCTCGAGCGCCTGCAGGATCCGGGAGGCCCATATATGGAACTTGTGCCCGCCGTTCGCGGTGCTGCTGAACGCACTATCGACGGCTCCGCTCCTGTGGACGGGCGAGAGCGCTGTGCCGTCGTACTTGAAGCGCTTCAGGCACGGGCTGAGCCGCACCATGCGCCGCAGGTTCCTGAACTCGAGCTGGGCATACTCGTCGTCGTCCAGGTCGCAGCCCACAAAGGCCAACGTCTCGAGGCGCCGCAGCGGCCGCGCCAGCCATACGTCGTCGTCGTACAGCCACGCATCGCCGTCCGTGAACGGATTCTCCGCGGGGCCCCTCCGTATGCCCACCGAGCCCTCGAACGCCAGGTGCCGCAGGTTCGGAGCCGCTTCGAGCAGCGCGCAGACGCTCGGCTCCGACAGCGTGTAGCCGTATCCGTAGTCCCTGGGGCGGGAGACACTCTCGCGGAAGAAGCGCAGTGCGCGCAGGCTGGGCAGCCCGGTCCTCGTCATGGGGATCAGGTGGGCTCTCCAGGCGGCAACGTGGTAGGACGCGCTGCCGATAACCGAGACGCCGTGCGTAAGGGTCTCGAGCCGCGTCGTCAGGCAGAGGAGAATGCCGCCCAGCAGTCGGTTTGGGCGCACCGTTTCGTGAGGCGGAGTCAGCCGCAAAACCTGCCCGGCGCGCTCCAGCAAGACGAGGGCGCGCTTGTCGAGCAGCTCGAACCTGGTGCCTTCGTTGACGTCGGGGAGCTGCCTGATACAGGTGCGGAGGTGCGGACGAGCGAGCAGCGTGCGCACCAAGACGTAGTAACTTCTGATGTGTACTGGGCTGTGATATAGGACTGTCTCGGCAGCAGTCCGTAGCTTGCGACATGTTCTCGACAGCGCGGCGAGTGCGGCTTGGCCGCGTCTGCCATCCGGATCGTCAGACGCCCAGGCGCCGCCGCCGCGGCAGTGCAGACACAGCTGGCGGCATATCGCGAGCCGGACCTCGATGGGGAGACGCTCAATATGAGACATGATTCTGCAATCACTCGTTCTGTGACAGCGCTGTGTCTTGCGAGAAGAAATCTTCTCGTGGCTGCTCGGCATTTATACCTAACGGTGGTCCATATTACGCTTCACCAACATGGCGGGTTTACTTTCTAGCCAGGCACCTTGTACACTCTAACTATAATGAACGGGGTTGGGAATATTGAGCGAGTTAGAGAATTTCCACGACGTGGGTGAACGATTCCATGCTAGCCGAGTATTTTGAGGCGTCACTTACACGATGTGAGCCCTGCCCTACTGTGACACTGAACTCTACTATTTTAGAAGCAACTTAATCTTGATCTACCCCACGACATGAGCTGGTTATTTGATGTGGGCGGCACAGTCCATCTAGCGATCATTGGTGCCCTCGCCACCGTCCTGGAGTCCTGAGAGGTCTCGCCCCATCACTGCGGGCGGAACTGGTTGATGTTGGAGTCCCCATATCAGGGTCCCAGTGTATCGAGTAGCAGCGATAGCGCAGATACGTTCCTTCAGGAATGTATATGGTGTTGTTCAGCATGGGCAGTGCGCGGCACGGCGGTCGACGAGCAGATGCTGTGTCCTGCAACCCCAAATTCCAACCCGCTGCGGGTCATAATCCCGAACCTGGGGTAGTCCCCTTGGGCGACATCATCATCCCCACTGTGACGGCAGCAGCGGCAGCGACAACCAGCTCGATGCTGCCATCTCCTGATCAGTGTGCACGCCCAAGATTCCGCAGCTCTAAGTCCCAGGCACCAGACGATGTAGAGTACGTTGTAGACGCCAGGGAGACACCTTAGTCGTAGAAGGCTCCGGTTTGGGTTGGGTGCGCCTCGTCATAGCATTGTGCAAAGGCGATTGTCTGGTTCAGCCCGCACCACCAAAGGGCAGCTCTTCTATAGCACTATGCCAGCGGCAAGGGCACGCCGGCGCAAACCCTAGGCGGTAGAGCTGCGCTGAAACCAGGAAGATGCCTCGCTGGCATATCTGGCGTAGTAGCAGTGACTTCTGGTTGCCACGGCGGTTGCAAAGCCACCCTAGCTAGACTACTCCGGGTATGGGCAGTCTGGCCTCTCCTCAAGAGGAATCGTGCAGGCCTTGTACAGTTCCGCGCCATACGAGTCGAGGTTTGAGGACGTCAACGTACGACGTGACGTTCTCCGTGGCGCAATACCAGGATCATTTATTTTCGTTAGCAACGCAGTCGAGAAGATTTGAGAGACTTCAAGCCTCGCTCGCGACAACCGCAGTAACCTAGAGAAGAGAAATAACTGCCTTCATTGCTAATCCTTGACGTAGACGACGCGGCGGCGAAAGACGAGTTTGGTGTTTGTAAAAGCTTATCATCACATGTATACAAAAGGGGAGGGACAACTGCGCATTCATATCCTCGGGGTGCAAGTCCGATTCTATCAGGGTACCATGAACATAGAGAAATATCCGGTCTGCACTCCCTGCTGTGGTTCATCAAGCAACTTGGGCTTTCGTGGTATGTTTCCGGCGGCGACATCCACATGCCAGAGCGGCGGCTCCGGTAGCAAGGAAAAGAGCCACTAAAATACTTGCATCTCCATCTCCATCTCCATCTGCGGCAAGGGAATCAAGTATTACTTTATTTGTTAAGGGAGATCACACACCCTTGGCCGAGTGCAACGAACGTTGGTCGCAAAGGCCATGACTGCCCAAACAGGGTCGACCGCACCGTGCAAGAAACAAAGACAAGAGAGGCAATTGTGGCCATCTCTACAGGTAGGAGGAAAGACGAGGAATATTATTTTTTGACTTGTGAGGAATGGTGGTAATCTGGACCGAGACAGATAGCGGTGGGAAGGTGGAACGGCAGGATAATCAAGACGGTCAAGGAAGGAAGGGGCGATATGCGAGTTGTAGAGATGAATGCATTCCTTGTTCTTGAATGAGACTAACTTGGGGCCAAATAGAGACATAAAGTTAGCGGAAGAAAGATAGACGAAGCATGATCATACCGAGGACCATACATATATCGGTCTCTGCTTTAGCCCCGCGAGTTTTCCCCTTTGCTATGGCAATCAAGAGCGCCACTATGTACGGATCACGTAGGCGGCCTTTGGAGTGATTCTCTTTAACCTAAGCCTGAAAAATACCTGGCAGAGGGTTTACCTATTCGGGTCCTTCTATAGGCCCAAACACGTGTAGCGCAGGTTGTTACTACGTCCGAGGTCGATACATTCGGCCATGTGAGATGGCCATGTATCGGGTTTGTTCTCGGATTCGCCTCGAGGGAGAGGGCGGTGTATGGGAAGTTGCGGCTTCACGCCCGTTGAAACAGAAGACTTAACATTTCTATAAACCACATCGTCAGCTGTAGCCTAAGAAATGAAAGTTAGGGGGAATAGACCGCGCCTTGAATCCATGCAACACAAAAATGCCCCCCCGCATAGCATCCTCTCGGTAGAGTAATCTCCATTCACGATATCGACAGCGCGCACAAGCGGTTTGATCGGGGTAGTCGGTGCCGACTCGACCAGCGTTTGGCACCACTTGTTCAAAAAGCACCCTTGGTATACGGAGTACTATGAACAGCTGCTCGGGCTCCCATTAGTCCGTTGTCCCGGAGTCGACGGAGCTGGGCCGATAAGGTTTGGCGCATACTCAGCTGCCGCCTTGTTAGGAAGATGGGGCGTTACACCTTGTACAACCTCTCAAAGGTAAAAGCCATGGAGGCAAAACCCTCGTAGAGCTGCGGGCAGGATTAGGTTTATAAATAAGATGTTGTTACTTGAACCACTCTACCGGAATCCTTTTCACTTGCACTGCCTTGACACACCAGGTCGGCAACCTCACAACTACTCTTAAATACTATTTCTTTTTATCCCTCGCCAGCTTCACTACGGTTGCAATGCAGACCAAGGCGGCAACCCTGCTACTCCTATCGGCGTGCCTGGTCGCACCTGGCACGACAAAGAACTGTGACACAACCCAAATCAGCCACATGAACGTGGTAGGCACATGCACATGTGCGGGGCAACTCTCTGGATGCTCCTGGAACTGTCCTGTTTGCACCATCGCTTCGGTCCCAAAGAAGGTACGCAATTGCGCGCCGGCTGGGTGCATGGATGACCAATGGGACTGCCAGGGGTGTGGCCTCTGGTTCCACACTCTCTGCGATTGCGTCCAGCACCCGGCAACATGCATCAACAGCGGGACCATAACGCCAAATGGCCCCCCAGTATGGGTACTGCTGCAGAATGACGGCCTGGTTACCACGACGGAACTCCTCCCCGGTATCCTGCAGATGGGGACCAGCCATGACGCCGGCTGGGTCTATGCCCAAGGAAAGATCAACTTAGCGTATCAGTCTCTATGGCTGAACTCGGTCCGATCGAGAGATCAGGAACAAGTCCACATCCATATATGCAACCAGCGCAATTCACACACGACCGACCTGCTCTCGGACGAGGATATCCATAGCGCCAACAACCTCGTCCAGCTAAAGAAAGACCCGGAGTTATGGTGCCTCGGGGTGGACCATCCTGTCAAGATAAGCGGCTTTTCAACCGCCTTGGCCGCCTTTTTGGCTCACCCACCTGTAGCTAACCCACCGATATGCAGAGAGCTGGTTGGCGCGGGCATCTTGCGAGATCACAAAAATCGAACTTGGGCATGCGCCTCGACGACTCAAGGCGGCCCCAAGGGCAAGTTCTGTTGATGTATGTATGTCGCAGCAAACATTTCGTCCCAGTCAGTATGTATGTTGTATGAAACGTATGGATTGCATTTCACAGGCTGTGACTTCGTATGCCGCGTTTTGGCGAAAGTAGTCCGTAGTGGCTGGTTGCTTACCAGTGAAAATGGGGCCAGCTGATATGTCCCGTGTATGTCGATGGTGAGGCGGCTTGTTGGTGTGAGGGCCCCGCATGGGACTACACACATAGACTCGAGGCTGTGCCCTCCTTGATACAGCCTAAAGTGATGACAAGAAGGAAGTGAGGCCAGCTCGGAAGTAGCCTGCCTCTTCCTGTCTGGTTATGCAACAGCGTGCTAAGAGTGCATACGTGATGGTCGGTCTAGTCTAGTTGTGCGAAAGGGCACTGACTGCTCTTACTCCCCATTTGGCACAAAATACGTCGTCGTCTTTGGACCAGCAGCGTGATACGCGTGCTCAACCGCCTCTTCCCACCTCTCCAGCGGAAACTTGCCCGCGGTTCGGATGCCCCCTCGCTTCCCGATGGGCAGCAAGCCCGTTTCCACCAGCTTGATAAGCTCGTCGGCCTGCTGCCGGGTGTACATAAACGATCCTTGCAGAGTGAGGCCCTTGTGCACGATCATCGAGTAGGGGAAACCGACAAGCCCTGGGGCACCTCCCATGATACTCATCCGGCCCCGTGACCGCAGCACGATGATGCCAGACTTGATATGCGAGAGAGTTCCTGTGACCGGAGGGGAAATGTCAAAATATACGTCAATGGGGCCATGGGCCTGCAGAGCGGCCGTGTCGTCCTCCACGTTGCCAGAGATGGGAACCGTGATGACTCGGTCACCAGCGCCCTCGAGCACCGCCTTGAGTTTCTCCTGGCTGCGGCCCATGGCGATGACCTTTGCTGCGCCCATTGCCAGGGCGACGAAAACGGCCGCACTACCGAAGTTGCCCGTTGCGGGAGCCACAAGCACGGTTTCGCCTGGCCGAACACCGACGTCACTCAGTCCTCCGTACGCGACGGCCAATGTGCTGATGTACCCAAGGTCCTCGATGTCGTACTCAAGGCCCTTTAACGCTTGCTCATTCAGAACATGGATGCTTTCGGCAGGGACTTTGACCAGCTCTGCCCATGAGCCGTTCCTCCACTCACCCTTCATCAGCGCCTCGCTCTCGGCCGTAGCGCCCATGTACATGCCCTGCAGGATGGGCGGGACAGAGATGCTGTCCCGCGAGCGCAACAGCCCGCTCATGAAAACAAGCATTCCTGGCTTCAAGTGTGGGGTGTCTGGCGCGGCAGCGGCGATGCGGCAGATGCAGCTGGTCCCGGGGATCATGGGACGAGGGTAGTTGTAAGCCCTGGGGTTTCCATTGCAGTAGATCTCTTTGGCGTAGGGGACAATGTTGGAATACAACGGCCGCAGGATGACAGTTCCAGCAGCGGGTAGCGGCGTTGGAATGTCGACGACAGATGCAGACTCTGTCGACGATGTGAATTGCAGGCCTTTAAAGGTGGGCGGAAGATTGTGCGACGCGTGATCGGCCATTATCAACTTTCTAGGTGCGGTTTGGGGAACAGCTTGAAAGGAGCTGGCAATTCGATACCTTTGTAAAGATGATTCTTGCCAAATCGATGGTCAGAAGCCAAGGCAGTGCAAGTCTACATGAGTGTATAAGAGGGTTTGAGTGAAGTGTTGCGGACTTAACCGGAGTTACTCGACATGCAGGGCCGTCCTTGCCGCCTCGCGCAACTAACGCCCTGCCGCGGAGATATGGTCAGAATGGGGTGTGGGCATCAAGTCAATTCTCTATCGATGAGAAATACGAACCAAAATATGAAGTTGGGTCTCGTGGAATGTGTCGAACTCGGCGTTATTTACGGCCGGGAGACCACACAATACGCTGAGGGGACCCGGACATTGCAGCCGTTCACGCGGGGCTGCAGCTATTATCTCCGGGGATATTTTTCTGAATAATATGAAAGCAGAGGCATAGAGCCTGGGTTTTATGAAACATTGTGACGGCAGAACGTACTAGTATGATTGGATACACGCCTTTGCTCAGTCTCGTCACCCTCTTCGCTTCTGGCGCCATGGCTGCCACAAGCGCTGAGATATGCCGCAGAGACAGAGCAAGCCTCACCGCACCGAGCTCATTCCAACACATTCATCCCCACTGAAGGGCCTGTGGACACCGATAGTTAAAAGGTCCAGAGCGGTTGGTACAGCAATACCTGGGCTGGTGCCGTCCAGAGCACCCGCAGTTTCAGGTATGTCACGGCCGAGATTGTCGTTCCCGAGCCCAAGTTCCTCCTCGGCGGCAATACCAACGTCCAGTACTCGGCTTCTGCCTGAGTTGGCATGGGCAGGTATCGGAGTTCTCAGGAAATCTTGCAAGTAGGATCCAGAACGGACTCTCATATTATGAGACGTGATACCAGTACTGGTCGCTTCACCACAATGGCGTTCGTGTTCAACATTGATATCCACGCTATCAGCGTCATATCTCCGTGCCAATAACTCAGGGTGGAAAGAGATACTCAACTCGCCTTAGAGAGGTCGTGTATCTTCTCAAAGGCGCCATCCCGCCGGATTCAGCTGCCTACGTAAAGCACAGAGCTTCCTCCTCTGTCTCGTGTAATCGTGAGACTAAATGCTCCCACCACGGGCGCCTCGCACCAATGCGCGGGTCCAACGTCTCTTCGAGTTCCATCTCCGCATTCATCCATATCTCGGCTCGAATCAGCGCATCGTACAGAGGAGGCACGCTCTGCTGTCATAGTCAGTTGTCTGCAAGGCCCTGTCGTAAGACCGACTTACACTCCGCACTGGCGATTGCAGCACCTCCTTAAACCAGCTCAATGACACCTCTTTTTGCTCTTGAGTCGTCGCCAACATGCCGAGTACGAAGACTGGAAACAACGGAGCCTGGGCTGTGAAAAAGTGGCCGGAAGTTGGTAAAATGCGGACGCACATTGCCAGGTCGTTGACATTGGCTATTACGTCGGGGCTGTTGCGAGGTAGTCTATACATTCTGTCAGTAGTCGTTGACGTCTGCGCTGCGGCAAGCTACTTGCCTCAGAACGCGGCACTGAAGATATGCGATACTGGCAATTCGCCATGCTTCAGCTGTAGCGGCTATCATGTCCTCGTACGAGTCAATGAGGTAGCCCGGCGGCAAACACCGGACGCTTTCGATGACAGCTGGTTCAGACTTGACAGTGTCCCAGCCCTTGCTCTCTCTGCTCCATTGTCTCATCTCGATCAGCTCGCGGAGCAAATATTGTGCTGTGATTGGGATGACAGGACTATTTCCATCTTGTTGCAGACGCGCTGCGCAGTATGTGATCTGGCTGATCATATGTAGAAGCTTTCTTGACAACCCACAAGTGCCATGGATTTCGTATATGTCCCGTCGAGTGCCACTTAGTAGCCAGCCAAACCGTGCAACGTCTCCGTCAGGGCCGCTTGCGCCTAAGACGGGGAGTTCCATCATGCACTGAGCCAAGATGACCGCATTTCCAACAATGGCTGAGTGCGAGATGCGAAGTGGACTGACTAGTTGGTTTGGGTATCGCCAAAATCGGGAACCAGCGTCGGTCATTCCAAGGAACTGCTCAGCCAGCATGAAGCCTCGCAACCATCGCGGTTCATGCGGCGATTTTAGCCGCCTTTCGGTGAATATGATCTAAGGCGAGTCAGACTGAGAAAGCAAGAGCCACTTGAGACCTGACACTCAAAGGATAACTCACATCCCGCGTCGACAAGATGATGGAAATGGTGACCAGTTCGTCAATCTGGTCAGAGTCCAGGCCAGGCCAGTCGTTGAGCAAAGTAACTAAGCGGGTGTCGGCATCGGAGAACCGCACATTGACACGATTGCCAATTGGAGGCGTTGGTAAGTAGTCGTAGATGTATACGCCTGAAAGGCTAAGAAGCGCAGCCCGGATGCCGTCGTTTGATAGCATTCTTGCCAAGTCGTTTAGCCAAAAGTTCGTTTCGGGCAGGATACTTCTCCCAGGGCACCAGTTGAAAACGTCTGGTTGAAAGGGGTGTCAATAGGTAGCGGCTGGCTCCTGTTGGCGCAGAGGGGGGGG
>JALHBX010000293.1:0-35165 GCA_024340025.1 Tolypocladium tundrense | reverse complement strand
GGCCTGCCGGACCTGCGCGGCCTGCGGGCCTTTGTCGCGGGCGCCGCGCAGGCCGTGACGTACGGCGCGGGCACGTGGCACGCGCCCATGGTGGCCCTGGGCGCGCCCGGCGCGACGCTCGACTTTGTCGTGTCGCAGTGGGCGAGCGGCGTGCCCGACGAGGACTGCCAGCTGGTCGAGTTCGAGTCCGAGGGCGCCGCGGAGCCGAGGATCGAGGTGAGGATACCCGGGGCGCCGCGGCTGGGGAAGCTGTGATTGCATCGAACAAGCCTTGCTTCACTCTCTGTATTTATAGACACATAGATACAGCTACGGGTTTTAGAGAAACTCAAACTCTTGCGAGATGTGTTTGTGGTACAGGCTCCATTACTTCGTAGCTCCGTCATGTGATAGACACCCACAACATGCCGCCCAACCTCACATCGGTTCAACAGTGCCCTTCACCACTCAATCTCCTCCACTTGAACTTCACCATTTCTCACGTCCGACATTCTGCTCAACCCTGGAACCGACCCCGGCATCTCATCACGAGCTTAGTCATCGTCAGCATGTCTAGACTAGGGCGTGAGCTGGACCCATCCTGAATGTCGTCGTACAGGGGGTTCAGCTCGCCGCAAGCACTTTTCCCGCAGCAATTGTAGCAATTCTCCTGCAACAGCTGTACTCCGAGCCGAATCGACAACTGCAATCGCAATGACCGTCACGCCTGCTCCCGTCGCCGCCGGGAACAAACTCGAGGACCTCTCCGGCCTCGTCCTCGAGCCCGGCGAGAACCCCTATTCGGCCTTTATCGGCGCCTGCAGCGACGACCATGTAAGAACGCTCATCCGCTCACGCCTCCCCCTGCGGCTTTCGAGCTGACTCCCGCCCAGGAAGAAATCCAGCAGCTCTACGCCGTCCACCGCACCAGGCGCAACGCCCAGCAAAAGGCCAAGTTCCTGGCCCCGGACTTTGCCGGCCTCGTCATCGACCAGTACCTGCTGAGGCTGGAGCGGCCGCACGTCGAGCCCGGCTTCCGCGATCCGCGGAACTGCCTGGTGTTCTGGGCGCGGCCGCCGATCCACGTCATCCGCCTGGCGGCCAAGGTGCAGGACATGCTCAAGGCCGCGGCGCCGGGTGAGTCGTGCCCTGACGGCTGGTGTGGCGGTCATGGGTGGAAGCTGACCAGCGGACAGGCGTGTGGTTGATGCCGACGTACAACATGCACATGACGGCGCTGGAGGTGACCTTTTCCAAGACCCCCGACGAGATTGCGTCCCTCGTGTCCGTCGCACGCCCAGCAATCCCCTCCATCACCTCTCACACGTACTCCCACCGCTCCCGCCTCGTCAAGCCCACCATCTCCTACGACCTCTCCGCCTTTGCCCTCTCGTTCCTCCCGGCCTCGGGCGAGGCACCGCTCTCCCCGTCCCCCACGGGCCCCGACCCGCCGGGGGGCATCACGCAGGGCGACGCCTACACGTACCACCACCTGCGGCGCGACGTCTTCGACCGGGTCCGCGCCGGCGGGCTCGAGGTCGGCTCGCGGTACCAGGTCCCCAGCGCGCACATCACGCTGGGCCGCTATCTGGACGACGCGGACCATGACACGCCCGAGAAGCGGGAGCGGTGGACCAGGGCCATCGACGACATCAACGAGTGGCTGGAGAGGGAGGTCTGGGACAGGGCCGACGCCGAGTTCGTCGGGGAATGGGTCGTCGGGCAGGAAAGGGGCCTGGACGCGCGGAGCGGGACTCTGTGGTATGGAGGTGGGAGGACCATCATGATGGGCGAGGGATTCTAGAGCATAGACCAATAGACAGGTTCGATAGACAGAGTTGGACAGCTGTACGTCTTCACGACAAATGAGCACAGATTGCTGCCAGAGCAGTTTTGTCCGGTCTCCCGTCACCGTCCTCGTCGCCAGCTAAGACCTGTTCGTGAACTGGCCCTCTCTAGGACGGAAGCCCACCACTGACTTCGTCCAAATGTCGTCGGTCGCTGGATCGCCAGATCGTCGACCCTTCGTGGCCGCGTCGCACGTAGGTTCGTCCCTAAAGTTGACACAGAGAGCATTTTATTCATTCCCTATGAACCATCCCCCAATCGGGGACTTGTACCCCCTTCGCCAGTGTCCATGATGCCCATAAGCCGCAAGGAGAAGCACGAGAAATGGAGTGACCCAAACACACAATGCACTTAGAACACCAGAGCAGCACCCTTCGTCTTCTTGTCACCACTGTACGTCTCGTTAGCACGCGTCGCTCGTGTCGTCGAATCCGGTGTTGCACGTACCCCAGCTCGAAGTGCTTGCATCGCTTCAGCGCCAGCTGGGACTTGGCCTTGCACTTGACGCACTCCAATCTCAACACGACCTTCTTGGTGGTCTTGGCCTTCTTGTGGAAGACGGGCTTGGTCTGACCACCGTAACCGGACTGCTTTCGGTCGTATCGTCGCTTACCCTGGGCGAACAGGGAGGCCTTGCCAGCCTTGTACTGGGTGACCTTGTGCTGGGTGTGCTTGCGGCACTCCTTGCCCTTGCAGTAGGTGTTTCGGGTCTTCGGGATGTTGACCTGTTCCACCAAGTCAGTCTCCTGCTGGAAAGATTGCGCTGGAAAGATTGCGCTGCGGTCGAGTATTCGTCAAAGTCGCGGGCGGTCGCCGGTTCGCACGAGACAGTCTTTGGCGGTCCGAGTCGTGGCATTTCCAACATCAACAACACTGCCGGCAATGCCCTCGATATGCGACGTCGTGATCGTGAATTGTTCCATTCGCGCCCCCGCTCCCAAAGAAGTTCGAGACTGTCATCGTGCGCCGGCAACCGCTCGCGTGCTTCGTGAAATACGATCGTCGTTTCGTCCAGGGCTTGGATCAACATGGGAAGTGCGGCAGAGACGTACCATCTTGACGACGTTGTGCGGTGTCGTGACTTTGTGTTTGGTGATGCAAGTTCCCAAGTGAGAGCGAAATTTGGGAGGTTTTGGTGATTTCTCGCTTTGTGGGAGACTAGGGTAAACGCCATTCCTGATTGGAAGATGTGGCTGGTGTGGGCCAGCCACATTGCTGCCTCAAATCCAGGGCTGCAAGGAGGAGCTGCGCAGCGTGATTGGCTAAGCCGCCACCGCTCGCCCTACTCTGGCGTTTATGCACGCATAAATTGCAAGCAGTTTAACTCTCAAGGGTAATCGCAGGTGACTGAGCGAATCGATCACCGCAGTTGGCCTGCTAAGAAAGCTTCGATGTGACCCCCGTTCTGGAATTGTTGCCCTCATTCTGAATGTCAACTCAAAATTCATTGCAGCCTGAAATAGGTACTGGGCGACAAGGAAAAGGCAGCCTCAACTTGAAGGCCAACGATGAGCATACGAGCTGGCAGTCTTCTCAAATTCGAGATCAACCGCGAACTTCAAGACTCAAAGGTGACGAGATACTTCCTTTCTCTGCTCAAAACTTCTATCAAAGAAGTCCTGAAAGCAGATGCTTTCCCATGTTGAAGACGTAAAGGGCAGGCTCTACAATCGCATCCAGTGATCGATGATGAGCTTAGGGATATCCGAGAAGGCGTGTCCCCACTGTACGATCAACCTGCCATTAGTGAAAGATATTGTCTTGCTCACAGTTTTACTGTAATGAGTCTCTAGAATCCCACCCGTGATCAGCCCAATCTGGCCTAGTCAACAGCTTTTCAAGGGGCGCTTTTGAGAGTTCCCCATGTAGCCTCCAGAAGCGTCTGAAAATCATCGCTCATCAACATTGACTAGAACTGCAAGGCAATAAACTTTGCGTCATTGCGGGTGCCCAGCGCTTCGAACTGCTTTTGTCCACTGTGGGCATGATGTAGTATGAACATTGCTGGAAGTGCAATTGGCTCCGAGGCTCTGAGGCTCTCTGGCTGCAGGCTGCGAGGAACTGGCTACTTGAGGAGGTATGAAGTACCTATGAAAAGCAGACGGTTGGTTTGGTCAGCGCTCGCGTGTCTGTTGAGGCAGATTGTCGGCTAAACAGCCCGACACGCAGCTGTCTAGGCCCCTGTCAGGAGACCCCACCATAGGTTACGAATGCCAACACGCCTGTTCTCGTTGCTCCCAGGAGACGACACGACACGCATAGTCGCAACAGCCGCCCACCATGGATCCGTACTCTGCAGAAGGCGAATTGATCAACATCCACAACCACTTCCACCAGGGCCAGTACCAAGAGGTCGTCGACTTCGATACCTCGTCCTTTTCGCCCAGGAACGCCCTGCCCGCGCGCATCCTCCAGCTGCGAGCCCGCATCGCCCTCGGCCAGGCTGACGATGTTGTCGCCGAGGTGAAGGGCGAGACTGAGCCCGACCTGGAGGCCATCGGTGCCTTTGCCGAGTACACCCTGGGAAAGGCCGATGCCGCGCTGAAGACGATTGAGAGGCTGGCCTCGTCGGCCGCCGACAACGTCACCGTTCAGGTCATTGGCGGGACGGTCCTGCAAGCCGCCGGCAAGTCGGACGAGGCCCTGGCGTTGCTGTCGCAGCACCAGGCGAGCCGTGAGTACAATGGCGCATGCCTGGGACTCGTGCTGGACTGACACGCGGGAACAGTGGAGGCCGTCGCCCTGATTGTGCAGATACACCTGCAACAGAACCGAACCGACCTCGCCGTCAAGGAAGTCGCCGCCGCGCGGAGATGGGCGCAGGACAGCCTGCTGGTCAACCTGGCAGAGTCGTGGGTCGGACTGAGAGTGGTAAGCAGCCCGCTCTGTGCCGAGACGAGCTCGTGCTGACGGTCTACAGGGCGGTGACAGGTACCAGCAAGCATTCTACGTGTACGAGGAGCTCGCGCAAGCTCCCTCCACGACGTCGATACGGAGCCTCGTCTCGCAAGCCGTCTGTGAGCTGCACCTGGGGCGCGTGGAGGAGGCGCAGGCCGCGCTGGAGTTGGCGCTGAAGAAGGAGCCCGAGTACGTCGAGGCCATCGCCAACACGCTGGTCCTGACGGTCATCTCGGGGAGCGACCCCACGGGGCTCGCCCAGTGAGTACTCCCTCTCTTGTTGCAAGCCTATTGCTAATTGGTTACAGGTCACTCAAGAAGGTTGCTCCCAACCACCAGTTCCTGGTCGACCTGCAGGAGAAGAGCGCCCTCTTCGACACGGCTGCGACAAAGTACAGCGCCAAGGTGGCTTCATAAAAGGAGTGGGAGGGTATTTACACGAGCATAATGATAGGCGCATGACAATCAAGGATGGGATTTATTAAATCAATTAATTGATCATATCCCATGTTCCCCTGAAGACACAACCAACTAAAGCCTGAACGCTGGCTCATCCAGCATTGACCTCATGCCCTCATCCAACACCCTGCGTCAAACAGCCAACATGAAAAGCATCTCCATCATTTCGTCTAGTAAGATAACCATCTGCACACCGAATTCATCATTCATCCTGCGTCGCATCAGTCGCGTCGCGAAGGAACATGGCCGCCAACGACGCAGGCGCACTTCCACGTCTTCGCGCCTCGCGCCTCGAGGGCATCGCAGGTTGCCCGTGCTCTTGCTCCCACAGCGTGTAGCCGTGCTCGGGCAGCATAGCCTTGGCCTCATCTTCCCCAAACAACTCGTCTAGTTCAGCGATGGAGTCCCGCAGAGGGTGTAGTTGTCTTCGTCGAGGCGGGAGCTGCGCGCCCGCTGGGCGGCCGGCGTGTGCGGCGGAGCAGGACGATCCGTGCTGGGGGTCGGGCTGCGGAGGCTGAGAGCCGGGAGAAGTTAGTGGTGCGCCGGGGGAGTTGGAGGGAGCCTGATATGGGCTCGAGACGAACCTCGGGGTGACTGCTTCGGGGAGAGCGGCTACTTGCTCGTTCGTGGCGGAGTCTGATTTGAGTTCATCGTCTGAGATGTGCAGAAAAGACCGTACGTTGCCCCAGAACTCGTCAACTTCCCGGGGGTCTCGTTGAATGACTTCAGGAGTCTCCGTCGATGTTGCCCGTTGCTCCGCCGAAGCAGCAGTGCCGCCGCGGTGGCCATCCGTTTCTTTGGAAGCGATCAGGGCAGTTTCATTGCCAGGAGCGTAGACAGCCTTCTCCAGAGCAACTGTAGACTCCTCAGTTGCAGCATCATCGCCCGCCCTGCCAGACGCAGACGCTTCTCCAGCGTCGTCGGCAGAGTCGATCAGACTAACACGCGTTCTCTCAGACGCAAGGCTCTTGCCGGCATTCTTGAAAATGTCTTGGATGGGAATATTGGACAGGTCCTCCGTCACCCCATCCAGACACCTTGCAAGGGGGTCCTGGGTGAAGAACTTCTTGTAGTAGAGGTACGCCAGCGAGTGGTCCTCGACTCCAGGAGCGTGAGGGATGTTCCGTCCAGTCGAAAGAGGCTCTTGTACTGGTGCCTCCGTGCTGGTCGCTGAGATCTGCTTCACTTCGGAGGGTACATTCTTTGGCGATGCCGCGGGAGCCTGTTTCGAACCCTCGAGCCATCGCACAATAGACTTGACCGAGCGGCCGCCAGCGGTTCTGGGCACCTCGAACTCCGAGGGATCGTCGTTGCGGGAGAGCCGAGAGAATGTTGGCGAGTTGCGGTTGCCAAGGTTGGAGGAGAAGCTGTGTGGCATCTTTGCTGCTCGTCGACGGTTCATGATACTGCCGGGGGACTCATCGACACCTTTTGTGAAGACATC
This sequence comes from Tolypocladium tundrense, assembly GCA_024340025.1. NCBI lineage: Eukaryota > Fungi > Ascomycota > Sordariomycetes > Hypocreales > Ophiocordycipitaceae > Tolypocladium > Tolypocladium tundrense. Next base: position 28,537 of record JALHBX010000293.1, on the reverse strand, counting down.
GTCAGGACCGGCAGCACCCTCAGCCGGGGCAGACGACTCCATGGAGGGGTGGTCGGGGACAAGCAGTCCCCAGAGGGAGCGACGAGAGTTAAGAGTGCGTAGTAGGACAATTGAGGGTTTAGGCCGGGACGCGGAGAGCGGAGACGAAACGCATGAAGTGAATAGGATCACAGTTGGTCTGAAGAGAATTTATCCTTTGAAAGTAGAGAGGCTTGCAGCTGGCAGAATGCGAAAGGCGGGTGGTCCAGCTGGCGGTTGGAGACGCTCAAGCCGTGAAATAGAGTCGGCCAGACACATGCCCAGCATCAATGGACACACCAAAAGCCAAATTGACCCTGAAGAAACGCCACAGAGAAGCATTCGATTCCTTTGCCAAACTTGACAACTTCTAAACTCCGTCTATTGGCCCCCTCCACCGACTTTTGCATCCCATCGCTGCGTCCGTTTTACACGTCAAAAAATATGCCGCTCACCACCACCTCGCCCAGCCTTCGCCATGCCTCGGCTCGGCGATGATGTATTTTCTCTCGTCATGCAATTTCTCCAAGCCTCGAAGCTCACCAAACGTCCGCTTTACTTCTTGCTTGGGAATCGGGGGGCGCCGATGTCACCGCCGCGCAGCTTGACGTTGAGGACGCGCTCCATGGAAGCGAGCACCTTCTGGTCCGGGGTGGCGGAGCCGCGCTCAAAGTCGGCCACGACGGACTGGGTCGTGTTGCACCGCGTGGCGAGGTCCTTCTGGGTCATCTTGGGCTCCATCTTCTGGCGCGCGGCCGAGATGGCGTCGCCGACCTGCTTGCCGACGGTGTTGGGCTTGATGATGTCGTCGGAGCGGTCGACCTTGGTCAGGCGCTGGCCCTCGCCGCTTGAACTGCCGGCCTGGTGAAGTTGTCAGGTGCTGCCTACTTTGCTCTGGGGGAGGATTGGACGTGTCCCGCCCGGCGACGAGTGTCGCGTGCTCGGGGGCTCGAGACGTACCGCATTCGCCGAGGCGTACTTCTTCTCGGTGCCGATGATGCCACCGCTTCGCTGGGCAGCGTTCAGAGCGGCCTTGCCTCGGACGACAGTCTCGCGATCGGAGGCGCCAGGCCCGCGGACCTTGCTGCCGATCTTGGTGACGGTATCCCAGCCCTCAGACATGTTGGGTGGTTGTGGGTGGTTGTGGAGCGGTGAAATTGGATACGAGGGGGTCGACGAGGCAGGGAGAACTGCTGCAGCGCACAGCAGGAGTCGGACGTGAAATAAGATCGTGCGGTGTTGCGGTAGAGATGTTTTGCGGCTGTTGGCGGGGGCGATATATACGAGTGGTGCGAACTGAGTCAACCGGCGGGACGGGGATGCATAAAAGCCTTCGCGGGGTGCAAGGCTGTGCACTGTGCACGCTGCGCTGACTCGGAGCGCCACAGTGGCTGCAGTGTGGAATGTGCTAGAGAAGTGTCCTCTGGTGGCTTACCTAAGTCTGCACGAGCCCTGGGCCTCATCAATGACGGCATGCCGATTGCCAGAGGTGGCCGATGACTAAGGCGGTCGGTTGTCGCTATGTTTCATGGCCCAGGCACCTTGATGGCACAGTCGAGGAACTCATGAGACTGGACTGGTGAAGTGGTGTCGCGGCTGGATCTGCCCCCTCTTCTGTCCTCCTCAACTCCTCCTCGGGGGCGTTGCTCCCTCATACAGGCCCCTCTCAAGGGCCATGGACGGGCTGTGGGCCGATTCGCCGTGGCTGCTGCCGGTTCTCGTCATTGACTTCGTGGACCGGCTGATACACGGCGACACGCTCCCGGTCTTGATCCTCTGCGTCATTTTCGCATACTTTGCGTTCCTGGGAAGCCGGCTGGACCTGCTTCTCACTGTAATATTACTCACGTTTAGAAATGCCGATCTCGTTACTCCGTGGATACGCACCTCGGCAGTCGCGCAGGCAGCGATAGGCTCTGTCCTCGCCGTGCTGGCTGGCCGGCTCATCTTCCGTCTCATACGGTCGGCTCTCAGCTCCAGATACGTTGTGGCCTGGAACGGTCCCGGCCGGCCGTATCTAATCCCCTGTCGGACGTCACATACACGAGTCTTCCCAAAGAAGCACTCCTTCTCATACTCTTACTTGGTTGTCGGCACTCCCGTGGGCTACAAAGGGAACGTCAACGGTATTGTTTCAATAGATCAGCCGGAGCAATCTGCCTCGCGGCCGCTCGCGGGATCGAGAGCCAAGGGCTGGTATGATGTAAACGCATCAGACTATCTGCAGAGGGGCCACGGTGACCTCGGGCTACGCGGGAAGCTGGACAACTATCTCGAGTCTCAGGTATGCCGCCTCCTATTTTTATTGTGTCGGCGATGCTGACTGTTGCAGGATGCCGACCCTTCAGACTATCCCCACGCCTATCTGGTCACGGCTGCTAGGTTCCTGGGATACCACTTCAACCCCGTCTCATTCTGGTACCTCTACTCTTCGGAAAAGGTGCTCGCCGCCATCGTGCTGGAAGTCAACAACACCTTTGGCGAAAGACGGCCCTATCTCGTTCTGCGAGACTTTGGCCAGGAAGCGAAACACATTCCGGACAGCACTTCGACATCTTCGAACACAGCTCCCGCGCGGGTGAAGGGTTCTTGGCCCAAGGACTTTCATGTCTCACCATTCAACTCTCGCAAGGGATCCTACTCTCTGCTGGCAAGCGACCCACTCGGTGCCAACATGGAAGGCTTCCGCGGCGTCGACGTCACGATCAATCTGGTTTCCTCGAAAGGGCATCCAAAGCTCGTGGCTCGGCTCTTCTCAGACGGCGAGGCCGCCGACCCGTCGACCATGGGTGGCATGCAAAAGCTCACGTTCCTGACGAGATGGTTCTGGGTCGGATTCGTCACGTTTCCCAGGATCGTCAAGGAGGCTGCCGCCCTGTTCTTCAAACGCAAGCTCCACGTCTGGTACCGACCAGAGCCCCTGAAGCAGAGCCTGGGCAGACATGCAGACGGCATCGAGAAGCATCTGGAGGGGGTATTCCGCAAGTATCTGCAATTCCTCGTCGAGCAATCACCAAGGCCACTATCCGTTAGATACATCCCCTGCGGCGTCACAGATGTTGCCGATGAGGCTTACACATCACCGTCGGCCGACAAGAGTCCAGACAATGCTGAGCATGTGGAAGTCAGAGTACTGACGCCAGTATTCTACACCCGATTCGTCCACTACGCGCACGATTTCGAAGGCATATTCAGCGAATTGACGGACAATGGGACGATCTGGGTGGACAAGCCACATGTCCTGCCCGACATATTCCTGAAGAAGGGCTCGTCGCCGTTGCATGCTTCCAGCTTGACCGATTTCGCCAGCTTCAAACTGATACAGAACCTTCGTCGACGACCAGAGAGAATCCCGCCGGTGCAGACCTCAGCCGAGCGCGAACCGTCCGCTGCGCCGACGATCGACATCCGAGACTTTCGCATCTCCTCCATGGACGCCTACGTCTTGGGGCAGCACGACGGGACGTTAAAGGCATCCTACCGGTCAGCCGTGCTTCGGCTCTTCATAGCCGACCACTATCTCATGGGCAGCGGAGAGCTTCTCAAGGCCGTCGAGCTTGTCGGGCACGTCGGCCTCGCTTGGATCTCGGCAGCGGCGCTGACCCTAGTGATGACCAATACGCGGTGAACAAATGCAGGCTTCGGCAATTTGTCGAAAGCATTTCTGGAATACGAGCGTGAAGGACCGTAAGCGGAGGCGTTTACGGCCGGAGCCGCCACGCTGCGTCCACTGCGGCAATTGATCGGCCATCAACCACCGGGCCGGCGCATCACGAAACAACTCGTGCGGGTTCAACCGCGTTGGATTCCCTGGCTGGCGTTCTGCGGGCAGTCTAGAACAGCGCCACGGGGAGCAGGATCACGACCTGTGCATGCATGAGCGGCATCCAACGTGGCGCTGCAATTGGGTGCCCGCTTCTAATTCCAAATCTTCAGGGCGGCGCTGACGAGCGGCCCCGCTGGGCAACCTCTCGACAGGTTTGCGGAGGGGAAGCCGACACATCGGATCCTCGCTGTCTCGCGGGACCATGGGTGTCGACGTCAATGACAAATAGCAGCTCCGGCACGCCGAGCCTGGGCCGAGAGGGCTTCACCGGGATCAACACGTCTATTAAAGACCAGCATCGCCTCTTCAAACAAACGGCTACCCGTCAGAGACAAGCTCAATCATCAATTCCCACAGCCAGGCCCAAGCCGCACCTACGACACATCGCCGTCACATCCCGCCGTCCCACGTCATCAAGTCTCGCCAGCCCCACCAGAGCTTCCGTCCAGCTCAGACTCCGTATTTAGGTATCCTTACCCCGCCGGCAACAACTCACAGTCTCGACGACAACCGCAGAACCAACCTCACCGAACAACCGCACACGAATCACCATGCCTCTCACCGGACACTGCCTCTGCAAGGCCGTCACCTACTCGGTCGACGTCGAAGCCCCCCTCCTCACCGGCTACGACCACTGCGACGACTGCCAGCGCCAGTCCGGCTCGACCTACTGTCCGTCCCCCCCTCTCCTCACTACCACCCTAGAGACTCACTCACTCACTCCCTGCAGCCCTCGTCGCCGTCGTCCCCAAGGACAAGCTCACCATCAAGGGCCCCATCAAGAAGTGGACCGGCAAGGGCTCCTCGGGCAAGGCCGTCCACCGCCTCTTCTGCTCCGAGTGCGGCTCCCCCATCGCCCACGACCCGGACGCCGCCCCCGAGATCATCGCCCTCAAGGCCGGCACCTTTGACTCGGAGCTCAAGAAGAACCTCAAGCCCGTGCGTGCCCCTTGTCTTGACTCAATCGTCCCGTGTCCATGGACTGACTTGCCACAGGACACCGAGATCTGGACTGTCGGCAAGCTGCCGTTCTGCCAGGAGCACCTGGCCAAGCCGTTCGAGCACATGCCCGAGTAATTGATGCATGGAGTGGGATGAATCTTGGATAACGATGACGATGATGAAATGCGGTGCGGCGCTCCGGTTGAGACACGACAGCTGCTTGGGTGTACCAGGGGAGGAGACATCTAGGTGATTACTTCCAACAACAATGAAAGAGTCTTTTCCAGAGGATGCTTCACCGCCGTCACTGCACCGCACCGTGACACACAGCAAGCTGCATCATGAAAAGTGAAACTGAAAACCTCTATTAATCGTAATTAGTTCCTACCCATGCTGTACCATTATGCATTATGCATCCCGCCGTAGACCTCACCCACGCGTCTGTCTTCCATCCTCTCCCTCACGCCAGTCAAAACGCCACCATCAGAGCAGCCCCCGCAATAGCCATCGCCAGTCCCGAGCCTGCTCCGCCAGTCGGAGCGGCGCCGGTAGAGGCTCGGGTCGCGGAGGTAGGCGCCGCCAGTGCGCCGGAGGACCTCGATGCCACGGTCGTCGCGTTGCGACCAGTGGCGCCAGTCGCCACGCCTCCCGTCGAGATGGCAGAAGCAGCACTGGAAGACCTCGCCGCCGAGCCCGTCGCCGAGCCCGTCGCCGAGCCGGTAGCAACGCTTGTCTGCTGCTGTTGCGTGGCCGACGCCGCAGCACCGGTAATGGCTCCCGGGCCGTGGGTGCCCGAGGCAGTGTAGTAGAGGCTGACGTCCGTCTGGCCGGGGAACCTATCCGAGCTCTTGGTGTCGCCAGTCGTGGCAAAGGGGGCGTCCTTGGTGTTGCCCTGGGCCGATGCGAAGATTGAGCGGAACTCGGCAGTGGGCGTGCCGGTGCAGAGGGCGCTGGACGCGACGGCCAGGACTCTGTCCCAGTAGATGTTGTCGCGCTCGCTGCGCAGGCCGTGGACGAGCAGGCAGCTCTGGCAGGCCCGCCAGTCGACAAAGTAGCTGCCGTTGCACATGCACTGGGCGTGGGCCTCGTAGTCAACGGACTGGGTGCCGTTGGGCTGGCAGGCAGACTCGATGTTGGCAATCTCCACGCAGGGAGCCGAGGCGCCGCCCTGGATGGCCGGGTAACAGACCTTGGCCTTGGCCTCGTCCACGCTGCCTTCTTTGCCGTTGTCCGCGCGGAGGGCAAGCCGGGACGCCGAGACGCGCAGCAGGAGGCTGGCGGAGACAGCGAGGAGAGCCGAGTGCCTCATGGTGAACGGCGCGGTGTTGTGTGTGTAAGGGCTGTGGTTCAAGAGATGCTGAGAGCAAAGCAACTGGGGCTCGAGAAGAGCGGGAGCTAGCCGAGTGGGATGGGTGAATGGATGCTCGTGGGGACAAAAGAAGTGATGTGAAGAAGAAGAGGAAGAAGAGTCATCGGGGGAGGCGAGTTAGAAATAATAACAGGACGGGAGGCAGCTCCTTCTCTGCCAGGGCAAGCTCGCGACTGCCCCCGTCCGAGAGCCATTGTCGGGTGCCTGGCAGCTGCAGTTCAGACTCCAGAGGTGGTGTGGGCGAGGCTTGGCGAAACAATGTGCCCGGGACACCCTCACTTCCTGCGGCGGCGACATGAGTCGCATGGGCCCATCTCGCGCAGGGAAGGGCAGCTGCAGGTTTCCTCGCCCGTCACGGCCCCCGTCTGAGGCATTAACGTGCTTTCCTGCTGCTCGTTGCGCGACAGCCGGGCAGGGGCGTGTTGGATGATGGCGTTGGTCGTGCTCTGCCTGCAGAGTTGTTGCGGGAAAGTCGCATGCTGAACCGCGGTCGTCATGCAGCCCGGGATGGCTGTGGGCCATGGTTGCATCAGCTCCGTTGACGATGTCGGTCGCAGGGCTGGCGAGTCGGATCGTCTCCCAGTTCCCCCAGCTCAGGAACCTCTGGCTGAACGCCACAATCTGGTAGTACGTTGCCCGATATGGATGCTGCTGAGACTGCCTCTCTGTCTTGTCGCAAACTCTAAAAAAGAAACCGTCTAAACGCCATGCTCGTAGCTCATGCCTGCTTCTAAATCGTGATACCCGTCAAGCCGTCCATGCTCCCATCTCATGCCGCGAGAACCAGCAGACACGCGCCGACAACACCACCCAACAAGAGGCCCCGGACACCGAACCGCGCATCCGCGGAGCCCTTCGCGGGCGCCTCCTTCTGCACGCTGCCCGTCTGGCTCGCCCGCACCGTGAAGCAGCTCGCCGTCCCGCACTCGTACCCGCTCGGGCAGCATCCCGCCGCCGGGCCCGCCGCCGTCCCGCACAGGAACCAGCCGCCGGCGCACGTCGCCGTCGGCTTCGGCTCGGGCACGTCCGTCACGGGCACGACGATGGTGGCGCCGTTGGAGACGATGGTTGTGGACGCCGGCGGCGGGCACGAGTGCGTCTGGCAGCCCCGGTCGGTGCGGCAGCAGCCGCCGCCGTGCGTGGCCAGACAGCCGTAGAAGCCGGTGGGACAGCCCGCCTGGGAGCTCGACTCGCTCGTCGTCGCTGGCGTGGATGGCGCGTCTGAGGAGCCCGTCGGCCGCCAGGGGGGGTTGCCCGTGGCGGTGTCCGTGCCGGTGGGTGTGACGGTCTTGGTCTTGGTCTCCGTGGTGGGCTGAGGAGACGAGGTGCGTGTGACGGTCAAGGTGACGATGACGGTGGACGGGTTGCCCCCCACGACGGTCGTCTGGGTCGAGGTTATCGTGTCTTGCGAGTAGGTGCTCTGCACCGTCGTCGTTGTGGGCGTCGCCGAAGCGCTTGGGACACCTGCGCCGTCAGTATCACGGCTTGGCTACCATTTCGAATCCTCGCTGGACGCCCAACTTACATCCAACGCCCTGGCAGACATAGCCCGGGATGCAGCACCCGCCCCCCAGATCCGCCGGACAGCTCACAGCATCGGCCGGACAGCTGCCCACCCCGCCGCCGCACTTGGTCCCCTGCGGACAGCACGCCACATGTCCGACCGTCGTGTCGGGCACGTCGGTGCAGTACGTGCCCTGCTGGCAGCACTTGTTCGGCGAGCCCTGGTCCGCGCAGCTGTTCATGCCCGCGGGGCACGACGCCCTCTTTCGCAGCAGGGCCAAAGCGACGGCCGCCCGTCGCAGCGTGCTATCCTCGGCGCCGTCGTGGTGGCGCGCAAACGCAGGGTGGTAGAGGCGCGCCGTGGCGTTGAGGCCCGCATCGTCCTGCTCGTCGAGGAAGACGCGCGCGACGGCATCGACAGGCAGTGGCGCATAGGCGAGGTGGTCGGGGAGGATCTTTTCGCTCGGGTCGGGGGATAGCTTCTTGACGGCCGTGGGGAGCCGCTCGTTGGCCGTGGCTTGCGACACGAGCGCGAGGAGCGAGGCCGGGAGGAAGAGCATGGAGGAGAGCGGCGCCATCGCAAGCTGGGCTATGGCCTGTGGTGGGCTCTAGGCGGGGATAGGTCGGCTGTGAGAGACACAAAAACGCAGTTGAAAGGTTTTCCGCAGTTATAAAGATTTACTCGAACTTTTTTCTCGTTGCGTTTGAGGTGAAAGAGGTCGCCGTTGCAGCCGTTGCAGCCGTTGCAGCCGTTTTATTCGCAGACAAATCGGTGGCTGGGAAGCAATCTACCAACACTTGGGTGGAACCCACATCTGCGCACCAGGTTCCCTGCTTCGCACGGAGCATAAGCTGGCATCAATCAATACGCACATGATATCGAAACTCGGTGATCTCGTGTGAGCTCAAGTTCGCTCGTACGCTGTCGTTGGAATGTGCTCTAGGGTAACACAATGCGGCCCCAGGAACAGTGACGTAGGAGCACGGCGGGCCCACAACGCACGGCAGCGGGCCGCAGGATGGATCCCGCCATCTGCGCCTCGCTCGCACCCGAGAAGTCTTGGGATACGAGTATTGCTCATCACGAGCTCGTTCATTATGTACAAACTAATGTTACACGCTTGATATTTATACATGTTGTACAAGTGGATGATTGGAGCTTATTTTCAAAACATGCTCTCGCCTGCTGGCTCGGCACTCCGTCTCGGCATGTCAGCGCTGCCCTGCTTGGCAACGGCCCTCGTCTTTTCAGTCATGGAGCTCTTGACGAATGCATGACACAGGAGCCCAGCAGCCACGCTGACGTTCAAGCTGTCAACGCTGCTGCCCTGGACGAAACGCGGCACCGATACTTCGTAATCAGCAACTACCTTGATGTCCTTGGACAGGCCGTAGCCCTCGTTGCCGAGCACGAGGATACATGCGTCCCGCTCCAGCGGACTGTCCCGTTCGATGGCTTCCGTCGAGATGAATTTGTCCCCGTGCTTCTTCACGAGCTTCCTTTCCGGCGGTGCAACGGCTGCATACGTCTTCCAGCCGGCCTTCTTCGAGTCTTCGAGGAACTCAACGGGGGAGTCGACGGTGAAGATGGTGATCTCTTCCGCCGCACCGGCGGCAGATTTGAGAACAACCGGGGTCAGGGTGGAAGAACCGCGGTTCGTGATGCCCACGGCGTCGACGCCGAGATAGCTCGCCGTTCGAAGCAGCGCCCCTAGGTTTCCTGGGTCGAGAATCTCGTTCAGGAGCAAAACGAAAGGCTTTGGAGTGACATCGTTGGATCGAGGGACAAATGTCTCCGCCCCGTTAATTGCTTCCTCCTCTTTCGTCTGATGGTCCAGCAGGATCTGGAATCCCAATCTCGTCGGCGACTCTTCCAATTTTCCCAAAGACGTAACGGGCAGCTGGGGCAGGGGCGATGCCTCCAGCACAAAGCCATTGTGCGGCCGCCCCATGCTCATCTTGTCCATGATGCGCTGCTCATCGTTGGGAACGATTTTGACAGGCACTCGTTGCCTTTCAGCCAGCCTGGTCATGACATCATTGTCTTTTGAGTCCCGCCGGTTCTCGCCGCCGTAAATGTACAGCTGGTATAGCTTCCGCCTTCCTTGCTCCAGCGCGGCCTTGACGACCGACTTTCCGTAGAGGAACTGGGACGCGGCGGTGGTGTACTTGATGGTCATTGGCATCATCTTCCTCGGGCTCCTAAACTCTTGTGTCTCTGCTGCGCCCTCGTCGCTGCCACTGGCCGATTGGCGATTCTCGGGCCGGCGCGAGAATGGGTCGCTGCTTTGCTGGCGATCGTCTGTCCGACGCGGGAATGGGCGGTCACTCGATTGGCGATCATCCGTCCGACGCAAGAATGGACGACCACGCGACTCGCGGTCATCTGTCCGTCGCGGGAATGAGCGGCCGCTTGACTGGCGGTCATCTCTCTGACGCGAAAATTGACGGGTACTCGATTGGCGATCGTCTGTCCGACGCGTAAATGGGCGAGATGTCTCTGCCGCTCGACGAGGTTGCCAGGCATTGTCGGCGGACCGGGACTGCGAGGGTCGCACGGGCTCTTGCAAGTCCAGAGACGCTGCTTTGTCCTTGAGGGATCCGTGCTTGAGCTGATACACCATGCTCCTCTTCCCAAAGGACGACTCGGGGTCGACGAATCGCTTCCGCCTGGTCTGCCTGCCGCCGTCCTCGTCGTCTTCCGTCGCCTTGCGATCCAGCTTCTTTCTCAGCTTTTGCTGCTGGCGGAATGATCCGGCGCCATCAAGGGCCCTCGTAGTTCGGCCGTCATCGCGCGCGCCCCGGCCGCGGGCACCGGCGAATGCGTTCTTGAAACGATCCTCTCCGAACTGGGCATTTTCCGACCTCCGCAGGCCCCTGTGGATCGCCGAGAGACTGGCAAGGCGGGCCAACACAAGGGGTGTCGGGCTGGGCCTGGCGAGTGACTGAATGAGAGGCCGGCATGAGCCAGCGGCTCTCGAATGTCTTGCGCTTATCATTGCATACTGTGAGGTTGGTCGTAGTCGCCAAATCGTAGCTGGTCCAGTGAAGGCAGTGGAGTGTGCTTTGCCTGGAGCCATCAGGACTTTTTTTTGCCACATACAGGGGCTGCCTCGAAGGCAGGCGGTGACGCGACAGCGGCCATTTTGATTGGCCATGCTCCATCAGGCCGCATGTGTGCAGGGCACGACGGCCCCACCATGCATGAGCTCAACGCGGGTCGCTGAGCTGTCGCGTCTTCAGCTGGCAGACAGGTGCGAGCTGTACTTGACTACGACCAAGATTCGATGCGACTTTTCCTTGCGCTTTCGTCTTGTCAACACCACTCATGGCAACAGACGACACCGTCACATAGCGTTCAAGGTACGAGGCTGACTACTTGATCCGCGCTGAGTCTTGCGCCGAACCACGAAGCATTTACATCCCTCCCTGGACTTGCGCTGACTTGCGACAGATGGACGGAGACGGGGCGGTCGCCGGGAACCACGAGGCCTCCGAAGGCGACAGTCCCGCACCCGTTTCGGAGCCCAAGTTCTTGTTCGACTTTGTGAATAGCGATGTCGGGAAATTCGCGGGCGATTGGCGCGACAGCAGCCCGGATCTGCACTCAGCGGCCAGTCCCGAACCCGACGATGGAGCCGTCGAAGCCACCACTTATCCGCGACGGGCTCCCGATGCTCGATTCGAAGTCGCAATCCCAGAGATGCCCACAGACATACGCTGCGAGTACGCCACGGTCTACAGCGATGTCGTCGAGCGCGTTACAGATGCTGTAGGCGGACGCGGTCAGGCCCAATACAATGTCGAGTTCACGGACGGAAGAGAAGATCTGGTATGTCATGCGGACGTCTTGCAGTTTTCATCTTGTATTTCAGCAACGCGGTTCGTTTGCGTTTGCGTGCTGCCTTGGTACGGCAGCCTGGGCCTCTGAGTCATCCCGCCAGCTGGCAGGCGATAGCTATTTTGCATCCTGTGCAGCACCACCTGGTCAACACACCTCCCTCCGGGTGATTCGTGTGTGCTTCCCAAAGCCCTAACTATCACCTGTGATTCATCTGCTATCTAGGCTGCCACCTGCAACGCTTCCTTCTTGCACTTGCATTTGCCCCTCCTCACCTTCATCTGCCTCACCTGCACATCTTCTCTACCTTTGGCACCTCATCTTCACCACAGCACAAACGCAGACTAACCGTCACAAGGTCTCCTTGGATGAACTGAGAGCCCTCGAGAACGGCAGAGAGACACTCCGTCGGTTCAGCGCCATGGCTGGGACGAGCCTCAAGCGCAAAAACGTCCCAGACGATGAGTGGGATTCCGAACTGGAGCATCCCGACTCGGACCCGATGGATCTCGATGACGATGAGGATGAAGGCACCATTTCTAACCGCCCTACCACACGCAACCGCCGTGTGCTTCGCGCCAGAGACACTGCTCGCCAATACCCTGTGGTCCGGTCTATTGGTTCCGACGAGGAGGACAGTGATGTTGTCGAGACTTCATCATCACGCCCCAGACGCAACCTGCGAAAGCGGCAGCCACAGCCCCAGCAGCAGCAGTTGAGCCTCTACGGCATTTCTACTAAGAGTAGTCAGGCTGACATGGAGCACGACGAGCTGGCCGATGAACCCCAAATGCCTTCGGATGGAGAGGATGGCGACTTTCTGCCCGTTGTTTCAGATCTTGCGGTCAAAAAGACGCGCCGGACCGGCGCTTTTCAACGTTCTAAGCGGCTGCATGCCCAGCGGGTTCGATCACGCGCCCAGCTGCGAGCGACAAACCGAAGGGGGTCGGACGACTCTGACATTGAGTTTGAACAGCCCCGTCGTTCTACCAGAGCGACCAGGAACATGGCCGACATGCGAGACGATGCCCTCATGGATGATGACTCGTTCTACGCGGCAGAAGACAAAGCAGCGGCAGCCCCCAAGGTCATCTCAGTCAGAGAGATATTTCAGCCAGTATCGTCAGACTCCGGATTCAGCAGCGTGCACATTGTCAACTGCCATACGTGTGGTGGCCCAAAGAATCGCGGTCAGATTGTGCACTGTCAGGGATGCAGCCTCTCGTATCACAAGCACTGCCTCGGAGTCCGAAGTGCGCGAGATCATCTCGTCACCAAAATTGGAGACGAAGACTTTGTCTTACAGTGCAGATTCTGCATCGACGTCTACCGCAGCAAGGATAATAATGCCCCCAAGCACAGCATATGCCAGTTGTGCAAGGATGGTGGCGAGGCCTGCACGCCCTTTGCCAAGAAGAAGACGGCTCGCCAGGAAGAAAAGCTGCGAGAGGAAAACGGCGGCACCGACCCGATCACGCCCGTTTCGCCAAAACTCGTGAATAACCCCGACATTGTCCTCTTTCGGTGCGTCACTTGCCACAGAGGCTGGCACCTCGACCACCTGCCCCGTGCCGGCAGCGAGCCAATAGGGACGGATGTCAAGGCCGAGCGACTTAAGGACTACATGGTCGACTGGCAATGCAACGAATGCACCTCGGTGAAGCACAAGGTTCACCGTTTGGTTGCCTGGCGGCCTTGCCAGGATCCCATCTCCCATCCTTCGTTTGAGGACGTGAGCGACGATGATAAGGAGTATCTGGTCAAGTGGGAGACAATGTCGTACTTCCACTGCTCTTGGATGCCAGGCGCGTGGGTCTTTGGGACCGCGGCGGGCGCGACGCGGACATCCTTTGGAAAGCGCGCGGCTCAGCTCGATCTCCTGAAATTCACTGAGAAGGAAGCCATACCGGACGAGTATCTCATGGCGGACATTGTCTTCAACGTCAAGATGAAGAGCGCCTCGAGATCCAAGTCCAAGGATGCTGACCTGGCGAATATCGCCAACGTCGACAAGGTGCTGGTCAAGTTCCAAGGCCTGGGATACGACGACGTGGTGTGGGATTCCCCCCCTGGCAAGGACATGGGTGAATTATATGCCGCCTTTGAGGACTCGTACGTCGAGTACGTCGAGGGAAAGTATTTCCACAACGAGCCCCAGAGCAGGATCCGAGACCGCATCAAGTCCTTCAAGGCCTCAGAGCTGGAACAGGTTGACGCTCAGCCGGCCGGCATCAAGAGGGGTAAGCTCATGGGATACCAGGTGGAGGGTCTGAATTGGCTCTTGGGCAACTACCACGAAGGGAGAAGCGTCGTGTTGGCAGACGAAATGGGCCTAGGGAAGACGGTTCAAGTCGTTAGTCTCGTCACCTCGTTGGTACAGGACGAACCCAAGGTACGTGCCAACTGCTGTGACCTTTGTCATGTTCGTGCTAACCACTTGCAGTGCTGGCCGTTCCTCGTCGTGGTGCCGAATGCGACCTGCCAGAACTGGCGCCGAGAGTTCAAGCAATGGGCCCCGGACCTGCGAGTCGTCACGTATCACGGGGGAAAGGAGTCTCAGGACCTGGCCTACAAGTACGAGCTTTTCCCCAACGGTTCGACGGACATGAAGGCGCACGTAGTCATCATGTCATACGACTCGGCGCAAGACCCGAGGACGGGCGCACTCTTCAAGCCTGTACACTGGGTCGGCCTTGTCGTCGACGAAGGGCAGCGGCTCAAGAACGACCAGAATCTGCTCTATCGGGCACTGCGGGTCATGAAGATACCGTTCCGCCTCCTGCTGACCGGCACTCCGCTGCAAAACAACAAACGAGAGCTCTTCAATTTGCTGCAGTTCATCGACGAAACCCAGGATGCAGCCAGCTTGGACGCCGAGTATGCGGTTCTCGACAAGGAAACTCTGCCGAAGCTGCACGAGAAGATTCGCCCTTATTTTCTGCGACGAACCAAGGCCGGTGTTCTCAAGTTCCTCCCGCCCATGGCGCAGATCATCCTGCCTGTGACCATGACCGTTATCCAGGAAAAGCTTTCAAAGAGCATCATGGCCAAGAATCCGCAGCTCATCAAGGCCATGTTCGCCAATGACAAGATGAACAGAAAGGATCGAAGCAGCCTCAACAACATCTTGATGCAGCTGCGAAAGTGCCTCTGCCATCCTTTCATGTACTCTGAGGCGATTGAGGAGCGACACCACGATCCGTCAGTCCTCCACCGGAACCTCGTGGAAGCTTCCGCGAAGCTCCTCCTGCTCGAGATCATGCTTCGCAAGCTTCGCGAGCGCGGCCACCGGGTTCTCATCTTCAGCCAGTTCCTCCAACAGCTAGACATCCTGGAAGACTTCCTCGCGGGCATGGGCTATCAGTTCAGAAGACTCGACGGCGGCATGTCCAGTCTAGAGAAGCAGCGACGGATAGATGCGTTCAACGCACCAGACTCCCCCCTTTTCGCATTCCTCCTGTCTACTCGTGCGGGTGGTGTCGGCATCAACCTCGCGACAGCGGACACTGTCATCATCATGGACCCCGACTTCAACCCCCACCAAGACATCCAGGCACTCTCTCGAGCCCATCGAATCGGGCAAAAGAAAAAGGTTCTCTGCTTCCAGTTGGTAACAAAGGACACCGTAGAGGAGCGAATCATGCAGGTGGGCCGGAAGAAGATGGCCCTCGACCACGCGCTCATTGAGAGCATGGATGATGATGACCTAGCCGGCGACGACTTGGAGTCGATCCTGAAGCACGGCGCCCAAGCCTTGTTCAGCGACAACTATCAGAAGACTGCCATTCACTACGATGATGTTTCAGTTGACAAACTCCTAGACAGATCCGATATGGAGCAGACCAGAGCTGACGAGGAAGGCTCGGCCGAGACGCAGTTCTCGTACGCTCGAGTGTGGGCTAATGAGAAGTACGGCTTCAACGAAGGACTGGACATGGTTGAAGACAGCGCTCCGGAACCCATCAACTCGAGCGTTTGGGACAAGATTCTCGCGCAGAGAGAGGAAGAGGCACGCCGCGAAGCAGAGGCAAACAAAGAGGTGCTGGGGCGAGGTGGCAGACGCCGAAACGTGAGTTTCATCCTTCTTTCTACGGCGGTGCCCAGGCTGACCCGTTGCTGCAGGCAATCAATTACAAGGATAATAATGTCCTCGAGAACGGCCCTCTGCCTGAGGGCATCGAGCCTGAGTTGTCCGACTCCTCCGAGTTTGCTGGTGCCGGAGAATCGCCAGATGAATCGGAGGACGAACACCAGGCCGCAAAAGGTAAACGGCGCAAGTTGTCAACCGTTCAGCTTAAATCTCCAGCAGTGACCCCAACCAAGACCCCAACCAAGAAGAGACAGACCAATGGCAGCGTTGACACCAAGTCCAAGCAGACGGCGAAGTCGAAGACACCACGGCGAGCGAACCCCCGAACTCCCTCCCGACGGCCGACCCAAAAGTCGACGCCACAAAAAGGAAGCCAGCCAAGCCAGAAGCGAAGCGGAAAAGGATCTCCGAAACAAAGCCTCCAAGCAACCCCAAATCAAAGCCAGCAGCCAAAGCCCCAAAGAAACCAACCCAGCAAACCCCCTTCTTCTCCTACCAAGAACTCATGCAAGCCTCGTCCATCAACGCTTATCACCGAAACGGGCCCGCCGAAGCAGGACAAGCCGGAGGCACGATCCCCGGTGGCCCGGCCGTCCCTCGTTTCCAGCCCGTCGGCTTCCCCGCGGGATACGGCGTCAAGGGCAACCTCGGCCATGGAGTCTCCAGCCACTACCGTTACCCTGCCGGACGTCATGGCCAGCCACCCTACCAAGGCATAGACTGCCCGACTGGGCCACTGATGTCCCGGCCTCCTCCCCACCCCCCTGCTGGGTACATACACGGCATGGTGCCAGTACCCAGCAACATGTCCGACACGTATAGCGGACACAACCTCTCGGAGGCTGAGATACGACTTGCTATAGATGAAGTGCAGCATTCTTCGTCCAATGCTAGCAAAAAACAAGAAAGAATATCCACACTACTCAACCAGTTGAGAGTGTTGAGTATGCAGCACGGGACGCAGCAGCGGTGATGGGGCTCTTTTCTGAATCCCAACGAAACGCCGACATGAGCTATTGCTGTGATGTCATGTTCTGACATTTGAACCACAGAATTAGCTTAGATCCTTGATAGCAAGGATAAACAAAATAGAAGGCCTCTGGGCCGGTGAAGAGCATCGGATGTCTTGATGCCATGCGACCGTTTTGTGAGCTTGAGATGTGCAAACAGCGATATGGAGACTCGATACCTTGCGGCAGCTACCCGTAGCCATTCGGAACGTTGCGTACGGCGGTGTAAACGAACGTCACCGCAAGTTCGGACTCTGCGATGTCTTGCATGTCGTGCTGAACTGTTTGCCCAATTCAACCTCGCCACTTGGACTTCATTTTTACGTTTATGTCTGCTGGTGAGCCACGTTCACCTGCTTTCGTTTGGAGATCCCGTCAAGAAAACCACTGCAAACGCATCTCATCTCGGGAATCCCTTTGTGGCGTTCCCCAGCCCGGTCATCTCCGTGACTTGCGTCTTCCGTCCTCCGTTTGCAATGGACCGGTTTGAGGGCCGCTACTCGACACCTCGATCTCTGTCGTACGCTTTGTGGTCGTCCGAGGCGAGCACCACATGGGGCAGCGCTTCCGACTCCAACGAGGACGTCCAGCCCAGAGGGCCGTTCAGGATGAACCACCTGCCTGCCGCTCTGCCTGGCGTGGGCCACGCCGACGAGGGCCAGTACGGGAGCAAACGGCGGGAGCCTCATCCCGCGCAGGCTGGGTATGCAGTGGGCGGCCATGGACAGGTGCTGTCACCAGTGTGGCGCGTCTCTCCTGATCGCGCCTTGGTCGGGGGCGTTGGCTGGGCGCCTTGGTCGCCGGCGCTGTCGTCGGATGGCAGCGCCGGCGGCGGAAGCGCGGATGGCTTTGCGTACTGCCTGGATCGGGGCAATGGACAGGTTACGAGGCTGATCCCGGCGGACATGCTGCCGCCGCTGAACGAGATTGCGGCGAGGGAGACTGATCGGAGGGGCATGGTCGTGCTGCCCCCATTGCAGGTTGAGCCGCCCAGGGGCGTTGCAGCGACCAACCAGCGGGTGACTGTCAAGGTACGTCGAGCTCTCGCACCTGGCCAGACGCCCAAGCTGAATCTATCCCAGCATGGCCATGCACCTGAAGCTGCTCAGGCGTCACCTGCCTCTGGCATCCATCTACCCTGGGGCCAAAGCCTCAGCGTGCCGCAGAAGCACATGGACCACGTCGCCGCCGCGAGCATCCCGGCCTCGAAGAGGTCCAAGATATACTGCGACAAATGGATCCACGAGGGCATCTGCGCCTTCACCCAGCAGGGCTGCAAGTTCAAGCACGAGATGCCGGCGGACGAGCAGACGCAGCGCTCGCTCGGGCTCTTCCAGGGCCTGCCGAGCTGGTGGAGGAAGCGCCAGGAGGAGGCGAGTCCCCGCCGGGCGCTGCCGCCGTCGCCGCTTGAGGCCTGCGCCAGAGGATGCAACGAGATGGGGGGCTTGCTGGATGCGGCGCCAAAGAGACCGTCGTGGCGGGAGAGGACGACGGCCGAGGCACCGCGGGAGTTTGGCAGTAAGCGAATGGACGGTCCGAGATGGCGTCACCTTGCCCTGAGCGGATGCTAACTACGGGTTAGACAACGGCCGGCCCTCGTCCGTAGGAAGGGACCTTGTCCCATTCAAATGGGGACCGATCGGCACACCTGCTCGCAGGACGCCAGCCGACTCCGGATTTTGTGCAGGGGGAGGTTGGGTATACGGCCATGAAGGCCCGAAGCATGCTGGCCAGACGTTTGTCAGCAAAGGTTGACTGGTAAAGATGGATGTTTGTGCAAGCCGGGGACTCGGCGTCGGTGTCACGAGTGCACCTGTATCAGACGGCATATAGGGATGAGTAGATTGTGTATTTTTGGTGGTTATAGTATCCAGATATAGCGCCATGGCACATGTTAGATCCACTCAACCGTCCAGGTCTGTTGGCCACTCCGGAAGGGGACGACCTCGATGCCCTCGCCGACAATGTTCCCGGAGACGACCTCCTGGCCCTTGGAGAGCCGGATCCTTTGGCCCGACGTGTCCTCGACGCCGTAAAACGCCCTGCCGTAGCCGCCGAGGAACCCCTCAAGCAGCTCCTGGGTGACGTCTGACTCCTTAATCTCACCCCGCTCGATGCCTTCTTCTAGGGCGTTCATGATCAACTGGCAGGCGTACGGCTGGGTGAAGACGCCCGCAGCTGTCTTTCCCTTGCCCTTCTTTGCGCTGATGTCGTGAGGCGCGCTGTCGGTGCCGAGGAAGAATTTGCCCTTGCTGGCCACGAGAGCTTGCAGGAGGGCGGTGCGGTCCTCGGGGGTCTGTCTCTCATTAATACGGGGTTCTCCACATCTTGGTAAAGGGCAGGTCTGCTTACCTTGGCGACTGGCTTACAGAATGAAAACTAAAGAACATGTCAGCACACCTTTGGCATCAAAGCCCAGGAAGGACTCACCACTTCGCCGGCCCAGTCATCAACCGTGAGGAACAGGTGATGGCAGGTCAGCGTCCCCACGACGGTATCCCCGCAAGCCTTGACGGCTTCGACCGCATCCTTTGTCGAGCAGTGCTCCAGGACGATCCTCAGCTTCGGAAACTTGGAATGAAGCGACTTTAGCGTGGGCAGGAACTTGCTCTCGGCGTTCAAGATTGTGATGCCCTGCTTCTGGTCGCTCGGGATTTCGCCGTGCAGGTTGAGAACTAGGCCGCATTCTTCCATGGCCGCGAAGACGGGGTAGAATGGCTCGTATGACAGCACGCCGGACGAGGAGTTTGTCGTGACGCCGGCGGGATAGCTCTTGATGCCACTGATGCCGGCCTTCTTGGCCGCGCGGACGACCTCTGGGGTGATGGACTCGTGAAGGTACAGAGTCATCAGATACGTGACAGAGGGGTCAAAGGCCTCGAGCCGTTCCTTGTATTCCAGAGCCTGGGATACAGTGGTGACTGGCGGGACGAGGTTGGGCATCACGTAGGCGATGTTGACGCCTCCGCGGCGAATGGTTGGCACCACGGCGGCGGACATGGGACCATCGCGGAGATGAACGTGAAAGTCCGCCGCCGCGGGCAGCTCAAAAGGACCCAGAGTCATATCGAGGTGGTTCTGTAACTGAAACCGTGTAAGCAGGCTGTAGAGAAGACGGGAGGCTTGTCCATCTGCGGCGCATACCTCGCGTTTGTTGTTCCCGTGAGCGGCAAAATGTCCCAAGGTGAGAAGAGTTCTCGGCTCTGTGGTTCAGAGCTCAGATAGACTCTCAATTGTCTTTTGTTCGCATATATCTCAGGCGCAGGCTCGGCTATTAAGAGCAAGTTCGTCCAATAATTTTGCGATGAAGTCAAGTCCAGGACCCCGCGGTCGATTTGGCGGGGCATTTCCTTATCAGATCGGTGTCACTTATCGCCGGCTCAACGTCGGCTCGTCTCGTCATCATCTCCACCCCCACTACATCCCGAGCTTCCAACACAAGCTCTCACGACTGCCTCCCAAGCACCTCCTCAACAGCTGTCTTTGTTTTCTGCATTTCGAGCATTCCGACGCATGGTTCGCGGCAGAATCGAAGGGACAACGTTTCCGCCGAGTATGAAGGTGGCGGGACCACGATAGACGGGATAACGGACCTCCACGGCGCGAACGACCAACCACCGACGCTCCAAGCGATCCGTGAGCTCGAGTCGACCTGGATACCTTGGTAGCCGACGATGGATCAGGCCACAGCCATCTTCAGGAGCTTTACTCCAGCTTCAGGTGCCGCCAGATCTACCAAACAGTACGATGCTTCCATCAGGCAGTACCTCTCTGCGTTGAGCAAGCTGTCGCCGGAGGAGAGAATAGCGGTCTTCAGCAAGCCGGTCGCGATCCTCAAGGTAGTGTCTCCCGACCGCCCTCGATGGAATGCATTTGCTCATGATGCGTAGGTGTTGAATCCAGCTACCAATTCGATCGGATACCTCACAATCCTCGACATGGTCCTTAACGTCAACGACGCCGAATCCACCCAGCACAGTGATCTACTCGACAAGACGCTAGAGTTTCTGGTCAAGTTCGATCCCTGTCAGGTGCGGTATGTGGTGACGGTTTTCTTGTCACTGCTCGAGAAGATTGGGGCCGGCCACCTATTTTCGGTGAATAGGCTCATGCAATATACCCCAGTCCCCGCTCTCTGCTGACCTCCAGCAGCCTCTGGTTGCGACCGAGCTGATTGCCACGGCGATTATGCGTCTCGATCCCAGCGGCTCGATGTTCACGCCGGCACATCTCGTCTTGGCCAGACTCGCCTACACAGCTAACAGCGTGGAGCCCGCTCTGGAAGCTCTTGACGCCGACATTCTTTTCTACCCCAACATGTCTGGTTCCAAGGAAGCGAGGCCTCTGTGCGACCCGGATACTCCACCGTCGGCGTTCATGCCAGCAAGCACCGGACTGTCGGATCAGCTCAGAAGCGCGTCGATCCTGGAGTACAACCTTATCCGCGGCTTAATCTACATTTCGAGACGAGACTGGTCCAAGGCTCGTGCAGCGCTGGAGCAAGTCATCACGCACCCCTCAAAGGAAAGGGGTGTGAGCAGGATGATGACGGAAGCCCACAAGAAATGGGTACTGGTGGGCCTGATGCACCAGGGAAAGGCCCCCAGCCTCCCGCCATACACCAACCCCGCGACCGTGGGCAGCTACCAGGCCTTGAGCACACCATACTCCACAGTTGCCAACCTGTTCAGCACGGACAAGACGGCCGAGCTGAAGGACGAGGTCGAGACGAACCTCCAGGTGTGGGAGGATGACGGCAATGCCTCGCTCGTGGCCGAGGTTGTGACAGCGTACCAGAAATGGCAAATCATCAACCTGCGGCGGATATATCAGCGGGTCTCCATTGCCGAGGTGCGAAGGGCGACCTTGAACGCGGAGACGGGAGAGCCGTTGGCCGACGATCAGACCACCATCGCCCTGGTGCGGGAAATGATTGAATCCGGCATGCTGAATGGAGAGATCCAGGCGGGACAAGAGGAAGGCGAAAACTATCTCGCCTTCAGAGACAACCAGGGCTCCATGTCGGAGACGGAATTCGCAGCGGAGGTGGCACGCAGTCATCACAGCATCGAAGCACTGAGCCAGCAGTACCGCCACATGAACGAACGGCTGGCTGGCAGCAAGGACTACGCGCGCCATCTTTGCCGAGAACAGAGACGGGCAGAAATGGAGAGGGAGGCGGACGCGGCCGTTGGCTTCGAGGCTCAGATCGAGGACGAGGATCTCATGACGGGCGTTCTGGCGCATACTTGACCCTGTGTCCCAGAGCTGCCGGGAAGGGATCCCAGCAGGAATCAGGGCTATGGGGGCAATATAGACAATGGGTGCTGGGACTAGATACACGGGGGGATTAGCAAGTCATGCATCATGGCCATGACGTGATGACATGAAGACACGGACAATACGACGATTATTGCTACGATCCGGCGCTGTGCCTTTTGCTCGGCCGGTTCGAGGTTCAGCTCAGCATGGAAGCGCCGATGCGGCGTGCCTCTAGCTGAGATCGGGGGACCAGAGACCACCAGAGTCGATGTCACAGATCACTCCACAGTGCGCAAAATGTCCAGGATGCTCCCCAGCTTCCTTTATCCAAGGTTAAAATGGTGATTGGCCCTGCCAGGCGAGAAGCCTTGGTGCCTGTATCGCCCACCTGCAGAGTTGGGCTGTCCAGAGCTCAGCTTCAAGGTTTCGAGGCACAGCTGCATGCTTTTCCGCCACGAGGCCGAACAGACGCAGCCAAAACAAGTTAAGGTTTTGAGCTGGTCTATGCGTCGATTTGACTTGCGAGTCTGCGGCAGGGCTTCATGGCTGCATCTTGTAGGGCGCTTGTTTTGTATGTCGGGACTGACACGAAAAGGCTTTGCGAACGCGACAGCAAAGGAAGTCTGAGCTGGACTCACAGACGCGCTGCGAGAAACCACGGGATCCTATAGCAATATGTATTCAAGGGGGGCTTTCGTGGTGTATATCCAGAGACATGCCCAGATCTTGCGTATTCTTCCACGACATGGAACCCGCCTGCCACTCCCCCTTTTCGCAGCACACAGCCTCTCATGTTTCCGTGCTTTCTTCCGCAGCACTTGTTGTGACTGCGCAGTCTTTATCACGCGTCGAGTTTATCACGCGTCGGCGCGTTTCCTCCCTCCAGAAGCCCCTAAAGTTGATTCTGTGGCTGCAGCACGACCCCCCGGATGGGCAAAGGCTATGCCTCCGACGCCCGTCAAGGCCGGCCCGCCCGTAGGAAGCTTTGAACACGCAAGGTTTCCCATATCGTACCCATGTGTGTGCTTGATTCGCGAGCTGGCGACTTACGCTGGCGACTTTACGCTGGCGACTTTACGCCTCCGAGGTATACTTTCTGCTCGCTGCTCCGTCCGTGGCACTCAGAGTTCGCCCACTCGCTTCAGATCGTGCGGTTTCTCGAAAGTTCCTTTCCGGAGGCATAGTTTCTGTCAGTCGGGCTGATTTGCACAGATTAGATGGCCTCCTCTGTGGTATATAAGGCCGTCCTGATCCGGTTCTGTCCTCGCTCTGCTTTTCCACCACGCATACCACAAACACACATACAAACCACAAACCACAAACAAACAAACCAAACCACAAACCACAAACCACAAACCACAAACCACAAACCACAAACCACAAACCACAAACCATACCACATACCACATACCACATACCACAAACAAACACACACAAGTACGCAAGTACACATACAAACACATACAAACTACACACAAACCACAAACTACAAACCACAAACACACATACAAACACTCAAGCAAACCCACAAACAACCCATAAACAATCCCACAAGCAAACACTCAAACAAACAAACAAACCCACAAACATATACTCAAACAAACACACAAATAAAGACCACAATGGTCCGTCTCTCGTCTCTCATCGGGGTGGCAATCTCGGCCCTCTCCCTTCTGGGCGCCGCCGGCCCCGTTGAGCCTCGTGCCAACAAGGGCCCCCAACATGACGAAGACACCTACATCGGCGTCATCAACGCAACCCCTTACCGCTGGGTAAGGGGCTACAACCATTCCTACCAAGTCTTGGGCTGGATGTGGCCCGAGCACATCAACCCCGGCGAGTCCTTCCAACTGCTCGCCGAGCGACGGAATGGTTTCTTCAACGAGGACTCGGCCGCCGAGGTAGACTACCACCTCGAGGGCACATCCAAACCCATGTCCTTCCAGGTGCAGTACCGCAAGGGCTACCCCCACAAGGTCTGGGTCACCTTCAAGGGGGAGCTCGAGACCATGAACAACCGCAAGGGGAGCCAGCATGAGCTGGGCTTCCTACGCATGCCTGGCGGTGTCGGCTTCATCCTCGCCGGCACAGAGGGACACTTCATCTCCAACGACCCTCCTATAACCTGGATGCAAAATACCCTCCCCGATGTTGGTCACATCCCCCTCCGCGAGCTCTCACTGCCGCGCTCCCACCACGCCGGCATGTGGAAGGGGATTGCACCCATCGGGGCTGGGTGCACCAGCAACACTCTCACTCAAGACGATGACCTCTACAACCAACTTGGCAACGGTGGCATCCGCGTCCTCGACGTGCGTGCCACCAAATGGCACAAACACTTCCGCGAGAGCCACGCGTCCAAGGTCAAAGGCCTGGGGTGGCAGGGCATGTTCGGCGCCGGCGTCCACGAGATGATTGACATTGTCAACAAATTCACCGCGGACTACCCCGGCGAGCTCATCATCTTTGACATCCACAAGGATGCCCGCAACGCAGACCACCATTTCCACAGGCTGGGCAAGTCCGAAACGGCTGAACTCTACGAGCTCCTGAAGCTGCTCAAGCACCGCGTCAGCGTGCCTGATGGCGAGGACCTCACAAAGTGGCCGCTCGAGCGCTTCATTGCCAACGGCACCACGGCGGTGCTCGTCCATATCAAAGAGCCATGGCTCACGCTCGGCAACTTCCCTGGCGGCAAGGAGGGCTTCGTCTCAGACGAGAACTTCCCCTTCCACGGCCACTGGTCCAACAAGAACCACGTCGGCGCGATGATCAAAGACCAGCTCAGGGAGCTGCGCGCGCACCAGACGCACCGCGCCTCCAAGGTGTGGAACACGGAGTGGACCATCTCGCAGCACACCGGGGACGTCATCTGGCCCGATGAGTCCATCATGAAGATGAACTGGCCCGCGTGGCGCAGCCTCTACCACGAGTTCTGGGACGCGCTCACCGACGAGACGTACCCCAACTGGTTGACCATGGACAAGGTGCACCACAACCAGCAAAAGGCCATGGTCATGGCCATCAACTACTGCCTCGCGGCACGCAAATGTGGGAGCTTGGGCGGCAAGGTCAACATGACCATGGCTGCGGTGCAAGGAGAGTGATGGTGATGGTCAAGGTCAAGGGAGTTGATTTGGCGTCCTTCTCATTGTTTTGAAGCCGATTTGGAGTTGAATTGCCGTTTTGAATTTGGACAGCGACGGTTGATGAGTTGATTTCGGGCTGGGGTTGAAAACTGAAGATACCCTGGTGGTTTACAGTCATGACGGTTGACGAGTTGATTTCGGGCTGGAGTTGGAAACTGAAGATACCCTGGTGGTTTACAGTCATTGCGGATATACCTTGGGGCGAGCGTTGCTTGAATGAAATGGGATTGACACAACGCCCTGACGATACCGTGACGTGAAATACATGTGATTCAAATGGGATTGTCCCGTCTATTGTCATTGATGCAATGTCATTGCCATTCTACCATGCCAGTTGTCCAACGATGCCTCCTGTAAGTCCAGCAGCCGTCGCCTCCAACTCTCCCATATGTCTTGATGAAATCTACAAGTCTTGTCCGGTACGCCCAGCAATCTATCCAAGTACACAGCCCACGCCAGCCCACGCCAGCCCACGCCTCACCTCGACGCCGCTCCCCGCCTCCGGCGAGCAAAGCTGGGCAAGGCGACCCTGCTCGGCTTCTCCTCGGAGCTGCTCCTAACCTCGCTCTCCCGAGGAGCGCGGCTCGGCTTGCAGCAGCACGCCATGGCGGAGTGCAGCAGGAACGCGAGGTCCGTCAGCAGCGCGCCGATCCACATGAAGGCAAACATCTTGACGCCAATCTCGGCGCGGATGTTGAGCTGGTCCTGGGCGGTGAGGGCAATCTTGGCAGCGACGCTGATGACGGTGGCGATGATGGCGGCCACGGTGAGCACGGCGCCCGAGCCGAGGGCGACGGTGCCGACGAGCAGCGTGAACCAGCGGGTGCGGATGACGAGCGGCGAGGCGAGCAGCAGCACGAAGTTGACGACGGTGCCGGCCATGAAGCAGCCGTACATGACCTGCGAGCCGATGCGCAGCAGCGTCAGGACGGTGACGACCTGCGAGGGCAGCGCGATCTTGGCGCCGGCGAGCAGCTCGCTGACGAGGATCTCGACGGGGTCGAACCAGTAGAACTGCTCCGGCGCGGAGCAAAAGGTCACGCCCCTGCAGATGGTCAGCAACGACACGACATGCGAGCACGAGCACACGGAGACGGAGACGCACTCATCGTTGTAGCCCTCGCAAAAGTTCCACAGGCCGACCTGGTAGAAGTCATGGAGGCCGAGGCTGCGGGCGACCGAGTTGAGCAGGTTGGAGTTGGCGACGGCGATGGGGATGATCTGCGAGACGTCGAGCTTGAAGAAGTAGATGTCGTTGAGGATGGCGTTGATGTGCGTGTTGCCGATGAGGACGAGGACAAGGAAGGGGAGGGTGATGAAGTAGCAGACGGACGCCGCGATGGCCGTGTTGCGGCGCGTGTTTGCCATGGCGATGCGTCGTCGCGCACTCGCTCGCCACTCTAGTGTCTTCGAGTTGCCTGGCCCTCGAGTCGACAACGGCGCGCAGCCTTCGGGGTCGCGGCGTCGACTGCTAGCCTTGACACGATGATGGGAGCTGCAAGGTGAGGTGCGGTGAGCGAGTCGTGCAGTCGTCATCGGGCTCCAGGCTTAGGGAGCTCCCCTGGCCAGTGGAGCGCGCTGCAAGCTCTGTTGGGCCCACTTCCAGGCGTGATCACTGATCAGAGACACTGCGGGCCCTCGGCCAGCGGCAAGCCTGGGGTTCTGATTCATCACCGTCAAGAATCAATCGCGGCGACGCGACGACTCACCCAGGTCGCCATTCGGCCCCACAGAGCAATACGAGGCACCAGCACAGCCGCAGCCAATGGATGGCGCAGCGCGGCAGCGCCGTTTCGTGCCTCTGCAGACGGTTACGCGTGCACTGATCGAGATCCAGGCCACCACCAGCTGTGGACCGCCGATTGACTTTGCGGCCAAGCTTGGCCCATCGTCTTTAGCCAAGATGCCGGCTTTGCTTGCCCGGGCGTGGGCGAGGTTAGGTATCGGGGGCCAGCCGCTGACGAGGAGCCATGCCTGTGAAGGCGATGCTGTCTTGGGCGTCCTTGGGAGAGACAATGCGCTCCAGGCAATCTAATAACGAGAGTATCGTATCGTGCCGTTCCCGTTAGCTCCCGGTAGTGCCTATATATCCTTGAAGGCGTACAGACAGCTTCTATAGTGCGGGTCCTAGAGTCAAGGAAAAATAAAAGAGAGTATAGGAGGAGGTGAGTGAAAGCGTGTTATGTTATGCCATACTGCCCTAAGGGTAAATGTCCTCGTAGAAGCGTGTTACCTGCATAAACGATGCGAAGTCCGTGGGACTTGCCATGAGGCGGGACTAGTACTCTTTCGGGGTAAGGGGTTCTAGTTCGAACTTCGGCTATTGTAGGCGGAGTTCCTGGGCCTTCTTGCAATGTACGGGATGGTCTGGTGTCTTCATCTTGCCGCATGTGCAGCTCTGTGCCTGATTGGCTGAGAGCTACCGGGCGGAATAAATTGTGTGTGTGTAACATGACAAACTACGTCCGAGCTCATATACTTCGTATGGGCGGGGCTGACTTCAGGGAAGCCGCTTTAGGCGGCATAAAGGTGGCATATGCACATGAATGGCAGATGAGATGGAGGTAGAGATGTGACGCCTTGAGACGCATGATTAACCTGCAGTATAAGGTTCGCGACAGGTTGCTCAGCTCGTCTTCAGTGCTGCTCCGTTACAGGAAGCTCATGCTATGCATTCACGAAGTAGGTAAGGATATGGCTGACTCGTGGAAATGTCGACGAGCAGCTGGTCGGGAGTGATGACGTAACTAATCCTGCGAGGGTTATTTTATAGTTAGTTGGGCGGTTTTCTACTTCGGATTACAAGGGGTCTTTCTATGCAAGGTAAATTGTCCATAATAGACAGGCATAGAAAGAAGCTTACCATCCTCTAAGCAAAACCGTTCAGGGGCTTGACCACTAAAATCTACAAGTCAGTCGCTACATACCGTGTGAGGATAGGCCAAGAGTATAGAAAGGGTCTTACCATGCGTTTCTATTTGAGTCGATACTTGCTGGCTCTTAATAAATAAGTCCCCTCGTCTCTCTCGATAAGTTACCACTATCTCTCACTAGCCCTATAGCCTTGAGCATAGTCATTTAGTCGATTCTCAAGGCCTTACGCATTATACACACTCTATTCGTCTATCTCTGCCACTGCGGCAAGGAAACATGAAATCCCACCTGCTTCTTGCCCTACTCGCGGCCCTCGCTATTGCGGCCCCCCCAGAGATTCGTCAGAACTCGCCGACTCCGACCCAGGAGACCCCGCTTCCGACTAGCGGTAACGTTGCTAATGAGATAGACCCCTCGCCCATTGGCAAGACTATCTTGAATATCATCGCGGACGAAGGCTCTAACTCTGGCCTCGAGAGGCGCGGCAAGCCGGATGGCCAGCGCGAAGCCCTCCTAGCCACGGAAGTCGGCGCCAAGCCCGTACAAAAAGGCAGCAAGCAGGGCGTCTTCTACCGCGGAGATACCCGGTCGCCCTCCGAGATCTTTGAGAGCGGCTTTACACCCCAGGGCGAGAACAAGGACCTCCGCAACCA
>JALHBX010000292.1:0-50902 GCA_024340025.1 Tolypocladium tundrense | reverse complement strand
CTACAGAGCCGGCACGCCTTCCTCGTCTATAACTTCAAGTACGTCCAGGGCAACGGATGGGGCGATGCCGTCCTCCACTTCGTCCCGTTCATAGACGTGAAGCTGGCGGACACTGTGAACAGAATCAGGCAGATCGCCAAGGTAGCAGCAGACCGGTACAAGCGCACGCTCTACATCATAGACTGCCCAGTCGCCGAGGACGATCCCAGCTGGGCCACGGAGCGGGCCGCCTTTGCGCAACGGTGGCCGCTTGAGGTGTCTAACCGCGACAAGACGACTGCAATCTACGGGGCACCACCGGCAGGTCCCTTTCAAGGGCGCTGAATGATGGAGGCGGTCGCAGGGTAGGGTCTCGGGTACGGAGGGGTGCTGCGGGAATGCAAGCAATCGCCCATTGCTGTTGATTTTGAATTGCAAACCAGGTAGCTTTATTCGAGGATTGTATACGAGCACTCCGTTGCGTACCTGCTAAAGCACATGCTCCCCGGCCCCCGACCCAGCTTTCGCCCGACTAGATGAATTTTCGTCCCATCGCCTCCTCACCAACATGGACGCCCAAGGGTCCTACTAGCCAGCAGAACGAAGTACGAGTACGGCGCTGTGCGGCGGCTCGGGCCCCGTCTTGGCCGCAGCGGCGGCGCGCCCATATCGGCGCATGGCCAGGCCAGGCAGCCTCCATCGCCGCTGGCAGCAGCCCCGAGACGGCTTGGCAGGGGCGCCCAGGCGGGCGCTGGCAGCCCTCCCAGCGCCCAGGCACGGCCGGCAGCCCCCTCGGCCGGCGGCAGGGTCTAACCTGCACACCATGTTCGGGAATATCAGAAATTGGCCGCTGCCGTGCATCCGACTGCCGCAGCCTCTCCCGACGTCGACGACCTCGACCTCGACCTCGACCTCGACATCGACATCGACACGCACTCGACGGAACCGCCGCATTGTCCTCTCGCGCGCCGGGCCCTGCATGAGCCAGATGGCAGATGGCAGATGGCAGATGGCAGATGGCAGATGGCAGATGGCAGATGGCAGTGGGCACGCCCCCCCGGGGAACCCACCGCGCAGGACGACAATACCGGTCCCAATGCTACCCCAGGATCTCGCCGCCTGCTGGTCCACGGCGGGATTTCTCGGCGTTGCCGTGACACATGGAAACTGACTCGACCCCCGTTGCACTATATCACTCTGGCCATGACGTCCCGCTGGGAGCGGCGGATGGCCTGCGGAAAACTCAGTGTCCGGGGCCCCCACCGCGCGACGCTCGCGAGACGACGCTCGCCCTCGCGAGCACGCACAGCCAGGTGCCGGGCTGGCCGTGGATGCGCCGCTAATGGCTTCGTCTTCGTTGGCCGCGCGCTGCCTCGCGCAATTGGCCTTGCGGGGTGCCGGCGGCCATGGTTGCGGCGTGTGTGCTGGCGCGCGACCGCCCGACGCCGGTCCCTGGCTAGAGATGCTATCGTGAACCCACAATGCGCATGCCACCCCCCCACCACTGTCGCCGCCTCGCCTCTCTGCGCTTCGTCCTTGCTTGGGATGCTGAGCTGGGGCGCGCTCTAGATTTTAGGTTGCCTGTCCTGCGACTCTCGTCCGGCTCCTCCTCCTCCTCCTCCCCCCCTCCCCTCCCGAACCCGCTGTCCCTATCTCGTGGGCTGTCCCTCTTAAACCTCCTCCTCTTCCCTCCTCCTCGCTCGTCTCCAGTCCCTTTCCTGCTCTTGGCCCACTCTTCTGTTCCTCCTCGTCCTCCTCTTCCTCCTCGTCCGTTGTCTTCCTCTGACTCCTCCCCTTCCTCCGACTCCTCAGTCTCCTCCCCTTCCCCAGTCTCCCCCCTCCCTCTCTCCCCTTCCTCCCTCCTCGCCCCGTCGTGTACATCGGCATACTTCAGAGTAGAACCACATCACCCGCGCCATGGCGGACCGAACCACCACCTTCGCGCCCGTCGCGACGGAAAAGAACCCGTCCACTCCCCTGGCCGCCCAGCGCTCCCGGGAAAATGCCCCCGGCGGCCCCCTCGCCGGCGAGACTAGCGAGTTCGAGGAGCGCCGCGCCGACCTGGAGAAGCAGAAGACGGCCGAGGGCAACGCCCACTTCCACCGCCTGGGCTGGAAGCGCCTCACCATCGTCCTCATCGTCGAGGCCATCGCCCTCGGCAGCCTGAGCCTGCCCGCCGCCTTCGCCACCCTCGGCATGGTGGCCGGCGTCATCTGCTCCGTCTCCCTGGGCCTCATCGCCATCTACACGAGCCACATCGTCGGCGAGGTCAAGATCAAGTACCCCGACGTCGCCCACTACGCCGACGCCGGCCGCCTGCTCATGGGCAAGTTCGGCTACGAGGTCGTCGGTGCCATGTTCGTGCTGCAGCTGACGTTCCTCGTCGGCTCGCACTGCCTGACGGGCACCATTGCCTTCAACAACATCACCGACAACGGCGCCTGCTCCGTCGTCTTCGGCGTCGTCTCCGCCATCATCCTGCTCGCCCTGGCCATCCCGCCGTCGTTTGCCGAGGTCGCCATCCTGGGCTACATCGACTTTGCCTCCATCCTCATCGCCATTGGCATCACCATCATCGCCACCGGCGTCAACGCTGGCCGCGCCGACGGCGGCCTGGCCGCCGTCCACTGGTCCGCCTGGCCCAAGGAGGGCGTGACCTTTACCGACGGCTTCATCGCCATCACCAACATCGTCTTTGCCTACAGCTTCTCCATGTGCCAGTTCTCCTTCATGGACGAGATGCACACCCCCAGGGACTACGTCAAGTCCATCTGGGCCCTGGGCATCATCGAGATTGGCCTCTACACCCTCACCGGCGCCCTCGTCTACGCCTTTGTCGGCGTCGACGTCGAGTCCCCGTCCCTGCTCTCGGCCGGCCCCACCATCTCCAAGATTGCCTTTGGCATCGCCCTGCCCGTCATCTTCATCTCGGGGTCCATCAACACCACCGTCATCGGCCGCTACCTGCACGGCCGCTACTACAAGGACTCGGTCCTCCGCTTCATCAACACCCCCAAGGGCTGGGCCACCTGGATGGTCGTCATCTCCATCATCACCCTCGCCGCCTTCATCATCGCCGAGGTCATCCCCTTCTTCTCGGACCTGCTCTCCATCTCCTCGTCGCTCTTCGTCTCGGGCTTCACCTTTTACCTGCCGGCCATGATGTGGTTCAAGCTCCTCCGCAAGGGTAGCTGGTACGCGCGCGAGAACATTGTCAAGAGCTTGGTAAACGGATTCTGCTTCGTCATTGGCATTGTCGTCCTGGTGTGCGGAACCTATGCCAGCATTGTCGACATTGTGAGTCTGCCCTGCCCCTCCTGCTGTTCTCTCCCACTAACACCCGTTCCAGATTCATCAGTTCGAGGATGGCAAAGTTCGCGGTGTTTTCACGTGCCACCTGTAGGAAGGTGAGCATGGCGATGGCGTTGGGGCTCCCTTTTACGTTTTGATGGCGAGTTGATGAGGTCGGGCGGAGACCCTGGACCGCCGCGCTAGATGTTGCGGAGATGAAGTGCTGAGATGAAGCGTTGTATTATTTAGAGTATTCTCGAAGAAGCGATTTGGATCACATCGTAGAAGCTCCGTCCCCGTGTCATGCGTGTTGCGATAAGGAGGTGCGATACTACGTAGACGGTCCAATATCGGTGGTGTTGATGACCACCCTGAGATGAAAATACGGGCAGGCGACGCCAAAGACAATGACACCCCATCCCTTCTAGTGTGCAAAGACCCAAACTTGCATCCCCCGCGTTTTCCTAATACCTTGTAGACAGCACTACACCTAGCCCACATAGTGTCTGATACTCGTGGGATCTCGAAGCGTAGGAACAGCGGGGAACAAGGCCAACGCGGGGAAACACAAGATTGAGCCCTCGCCCACCGGAAGATAGCTCGAGGAATAAGCCGACCACCGCAAAGTCAAACCAGCGCTCGTGACCACTGACGGCAACGATTTGTGGCCAAAGGAGGGCGTGGCCTCTGCCGACGCCTTATCGCATGGCCAAGCCCATGATGGCGCTGCTGCACCCCTCAACTCTAAAACGCCCCAGAGCCTGGGGAAGTTTCCGCCTGCTAGTCGCAGCAACGCTCGACGTGTTGATGACGTCTGACTAGATCAAGCCGTCATGCGGCCCGCAACCTTGGCTGGCGCACGTAGCGTCACATCACCACTCGCGAAGCTCCCCGCAGGACCGACGAGGCCGGGATGCACCCAGTTCGCAGCCATTGCTCGCCTCTGGACTAATCTTCGTCGAGCTCGATGTTCAGCCCGGGGCCTTCATGCGCGTCCTATACCTCGGGGTGCTCGGGGGGTTTGACGTAGCCTAGCAGGTTTGGCCACACATTGTAACGGATTCCCAGGCCCATCTCCTGGATGGCAATCTGGGCGCTGCGGCGGCCACGCAGCGGCGCCCCGAGATGCCGCCGACGTGGCAGGTGTCTCACCGGCCGATGTCGATGCAGCCGGCGCCTCGGGGAAAGGCTGGTGGTCTCAGCGGGGGGAGGCGCTCGCCTAGTGCGATGGGGGCGCCTCGATGGATATGGACTGATGGACGCGGCGTGGAAATCGACGCCGAAGCCCATGCCGAGGGCGAGTCGAGCTACGAGGTCCTTGGTGCCGTTCATCTTGACGGCGGTGGGCCTCGCGGGCGAGCTTGTGGAGTGAGCATTATCTGCATGTCACATGAGCCATCAAGGCACTACTGGTCGAGATCAAGGCCAGGTTGGAAACTTACGCCTGCGTCTGGTGGCTGGTCACCGTAATCTAGGCGTACGCCTTGAGCTTGTCCGGAGCTCCCCGCCGAGCAGCTGATAGATGGGCACGTTAAGCTTCATGGCTGTGACCACATGACATGCTAGTTTCTGCTTTCCACAGCCGTGTAAATTCAAAGTAGCACCTTTGAGATTCCAGAGCGCAAGTCTATGTCGTGTCAGGCGCTTATAGAGACGAGCCTAGCCCCTTGCGCCACTGCCATATCTGGTCAATGTCACTGGCGAATTGTAGCGGGGCGATTCCTTGCACATCTCCGCCGTCTGATGAATCAATCGGTAGGTACTGCTTGGTCCATCATGAGACAGCCCTTGATGACCTTCGTGTGGCCCCCGAGCGAGGCCCGCCCCAGCCGACGCTGTCGTGCTCGTTGGCGATCTTGACAAGTCATCGCGGGGCACGCGGAAGTACTCGATCTCGGCAACCTTCCCCATGCTGAGGTTAAAATGTGGACAATGATGCGGGCAGTACGTTCTCCTTCCCCGCAAACGAGGCGCTGGTGCGTAGGTAGGTTGCCGTCTTGCCGGTGCAGCTCCGTGGTTGACCCCACGGAGCCGATGCCCCGCTCCGGGCCCGGTGATTGAGGCGGCACGGGAATGTCCGTTGTGCGCAACGGCGAGATGCTGCTGTTCTGCGGCTTTGTGACATTATTTATTTCGTTCTCTTACAAGAGCGGTGCTGAATGCTGTCGTACTGGGTATACGGTACAATCGGATTCTTGAAAATTGTGCCCGGTGACTTTGACTCCCTTCTTTGAAGACGCCGGCCTCCTGCTTGCCTCGCAGGTAGAACGAGGTGATATACCAGGAGTACTGTTGATTTCCCTGACCTCTACTATCGCCCACATTCCCGCATATTCCCTGTTGTCAATTCAGGAATCAGCCTGCCCGCTGTACATCCCCGACAGCACACCAACCACCGCCTTGAGCAGGCGATGGCCGCTGTGGAAGCAGAGCGACCTGTACTCCTTTTCCGCCCAGATCTCGCTACACGCCTCCAGCGTGTCCAGGATGGTCCGCCGCGGCCAAATGGCAAAGCCAACCGCCAGCGGGGCGTCCTTGCGCAGCAGGTGTGTGCTCGCCGTCAGCGCCGCGGCGAAGAAGTCGAGCATGTAGAGGTCGCCCATGAGGTCCAGCCCCATGACGCGGCGGTCCTTGTCGCACAGGTCGCGGTGGTGCACGAGCAGCGCGAGGCTGCACTCGAGCGACGACCAGTACGAGACGGGGTACCGCGAGGGCGCGTCGGGCTCCAGCGCGTGCCGGCGGTGCAGCACGAGGATGACGCGCCGGAAGAAGACGTCGAGCGCGATGCGCAGCGTCGTGTTGTGGCCCTGCACGCGGTCCAGCACGCTCTTGAGCTCGCGCACGCGCGCGCTGTACTCGAGGATCTCCTCGTACGAGGGCTTGTCCACGTCCGAGTTCACCCGCGCGATGACGCGGAGGATGACGGGGCAGGATGTGTGGATGACGGCGTGCCAGGCCGACGCGGGCGTGTCGAGCGTCGCGAAGCTCCAGGAGAGGGTGCCGTAGTCCCGCAGCATCTCCTCCGACGAGAGGCAGGACGGCATCCCCGTCGTCATGGCCATCTGGATGTTAAAGTACAGAATCGTCGTCCACAGAATCTGGCTCGACTCCCAGTCGCGGAAGACGACGGGCAGCGAGTCGGGCGGTGGCTGCGGCCGGTGGATGCCCAGGCACACGGCGAGCCGGACAATAACGCCCAGGAGGGACCAGCATGAGTCAAACGACCAGCACGTCCCGTTGACGACCTGCTTCGTTACGACCACGAGGCACAGCGTCCGCATGGTGGATATGTTGGGGCGGATCATGAACGGCGTCTTGCTCAGGCACGCCTCGGCAGCCATGCACAGCTCGACGGTCGGCTCCGGGTCCCTGCGCACGGAGAAGCACCCCAGGGAGAGCACCATGAGGAACTCGGCGAGCCACGCGACGTTTGTCGACGTCGGGTCGTCCCAGAACCTGACGACCTGCGAGAGGAACTGCGGGGCGTCGATGATGGGGTGGATGCACTGGTACAGCTCGAGGTAGCTGTCGATGTACTCGCGGTGGCGCGCGCGATGGCTCTCGACGAGCTCGCGCACCTTGTCGAGGGACGTGTACTTGACGGCGCCGGGGCTGTTGAAGGGGAAGTTGCCCGGCAGGGCGCGGCCGGCGGCGCACTCATCGTGTCGTTGGAGGACCTCCTTGGACGCGGTGAGGAAGACGGTGTTTTCGATGCCGGAGAGCGTATTAAGCTGGACGGGCGATTAGCAACCCGACACCATATCACAGCCTGACCATGCCTGGGGAGCATTGAAAGCTCACCCTCGAAAGCAGTGCCTTCCAGTGGCTCAGGCCCCGATGCCTTGAGTGCCACGTCGCTACCACAGCCTCCGGATCTTCGTCTGCCACGACAAAAGGCGACCCGCTCTCCGAGGCCGCCGAGGCCGCCGTTTCGTCCTCGATCCTATGCGTATAGGTGCAGTGCTTGCCCCAGCCGGACAGACGGCACCGCGTGCAAGGCTGCTTCTTGTCGCACTTGACCTTGAGACGGTGGCACCGCACGCAGGAGAGGCACGCCCTGCGCCGTCTCTTCTTGATGATCTCCTGGCTGGTCGGGCTGTCCGAGGCGCGTTTGCTCGGCGGGGTGCTGGCCTTGGACTGGTCCGTGAGCCGCGAGGCGGTGGACGACACGGTGGAGGAGGAGCCGGACTCGGGGGATGCGTCGTCGCAAGTGGCCGCTGGCAGCAGCGAGCAGCCCGCGTTGGACCGGGTGCAGTGCTCGCAGGGACTCGCTCGGTCACAGCGTATCTTGAGCAGGCGGCAGCGGTCGCATGTCTTGACCTCCCGCCGGGGAGGCATGGCCTGGTATCGAATGCGGGTGAGTCCTTTTTAATAGAGGCTGTCCTTATTGCTGGGCATTCGCCTGATGCGATGCTGTTTGGTCGGTTGAGGTCCGTAGTCCTCGGAGGTAATATCGCCGGCTCGGGTGGAGCACCGGCCTCGGCCGATTAAACCCCGCCAATATCCGACGGAATCCGGGGCATCCCCCGCAGTCGGGTGCCGTGCCTGTGGCCGCTGCGAAACAAAAAAAATAGAGAGAGCCACTGCTAGAGAGCCAGTCACTGGCTAAGCGTCACTGTATCTAGGTATGCCGGCCAGAGTTACGAGTACATGAGCTATAAGGAGTCTTCCGAGCAAGGCGCTGACCACAGCTACGGAGTACATCGTGCATTCTTGTTCTCACATGAATCACTAGAATTGCCAACTTGTCAAGCTGTTACAACGTCAGGAGTCAATCTGACCAAACACCACGTAGAGGCCGCGCCGTCCATCAATTGAGGGCAATCATCAACTTCTAGAGCAGGGATCAACCGTGACGGAATACATTGCTGTGCCTCTGACATAGTACACGGGAATGTCGTCGAGCGATAGGCCCTTCCTTCGCATCCTCAATAGACGCTCTCACACATGGCCTGCAGCGATCCACCACTGCCTCAGTCATCATTCAGGGCCAACGTCTTATCTAGGCCTCCGACAGAAGCAAGCAAGCACCTACGATGCCGCGAGCCTTCAAAGTCCTCCTTCGTTCGCTCGTGCACTGCATAGGATATCGGCTTCTCGGCCTCCGAACATGATTGAAAGAGTGGGCAGACAGCCCCCGCGTCCGTGGCATTTATGGGAGCAGCTCCGCGGGGAGTGCCTTGCATGCGCCCAGGCAGCGGACTGAGACCTTGAAACCGGGTCACCGGGGACAGATCCGTGGTGGCTTCCCCCACGCAGGTCAGGAGGGTGACGGAGGATTGCCTCCATGAAAGTCATTTGCCGTGAGATGAGCGCCCATGGTGGCGGTATCTCCTGTGGAGACTCGACGAGATATTAGTCGCTGCTAGTGGCTCTGCGACCATGGGTTGCAGATGCCATGAATCGGGCAGTTCCACAGGTTGACAGAATGTTTTGTCATCGTCTGTCCTCGTCGGGGCACAGCTTTGAGCTTGACTGATGAAGGGACTTGAATCACGAATTGTTTGCGTGAGTTTGGTCTGGTTTTCAGTTTATGGAGTACGGGGCATGAAGAAACAAATTCTCAGGATGTGGAGGATCAATAGCCACGCGGATCCGTTGAATCGTACCCCCACGCGACCACAGAAGTGAACCACACCGTTGTCATTAGCCGCAGGGCTGGAACAGTGCCGAAGAATAGTCCGCCGGCACTCTGAAGCAAAGTGATCTTGCCGCGTCCAGTGGCGCGATGCCCGGCTGGGCGAAGCCAGTATGGCCTCTTACATGCAACGCCACCACTAGCTCGGCACGCCTCGAAAGGCCAACGCTCGATTCTGTGCGACGCCGGGAAGCTGCGAATACGAGCACAGGGGCCGTCGCTCCCCAGATTGAGTGAAACGCGGCCACGCGAAATCTCTGCTGATCCGGTGGTCTCCAGGGAGCGCGCGGTGGGCCGTCGGGCGGAGAATCAGACAAGACGAGCAGCGGCCGCGCGTGAATCCAGACTCCGCTCGGGGACATTCCGGGCACGCCAAGGCGCCGAACAGGCATCACCCCGTCTGGCGAGGGCGGCCAGCTCGGGACCGATGATGGCGACCCTCCGCAGGGTGGCGCGCTGCAGGAGAAGGACTGGAGAAGGGTGGGGGAAGCCTGACGGCTTGGGGCAAGCTTGGGGGTTGGGACCTGAGTTGTGGAGGTGCGGGATGGATTGCGGGATGGAGGGTGGGATGTGAAACTCAATTACTTAAAGGGAGCCCGCCGTGGTGCCCGTCTTGCGAGCCCGTTCCTGGATCCGTTTGCTCGAACAGTGGTTACTCTGTGGCAAAGGCAGACGGCATCGCTTACACCGAGACCATGGCCGGCGACGACATCACCCAGGCGCAGACCGCCAACGCCCGCTTCGACTCGGAGAAGCAGGATGTCGAGAACCTCGAGCACGTCGACGCGGCGGCCCCGGGCGCCCAGCCGTTCTACATCGATCCCGAGCGGCGCGTCGTCGTCGAGAAGCAGCTGAAGCGCAAGCTCGACGCGCGGTGCGCCCTCTTCGTGCTCATCTACATCATGAACTACCTCGACCGCAACAACATCGCCGCCGCGCGCCTCAAGGGCCTGCAGGACGACCTCAAGCTCGACAGCACGCAGTACGCCACCTGCCTGAGCATCCTGTACGTCGGCTACATCCTGATGCAGGTGCCGTCCAACATGTTCATCAACCGCATCCAGCGGCCGTCGCTGTACATTGCCTGCGCCATGCTGCTCTGGGGCCTCATCTCGACCCTGTCCGGCATCGCCAACGACTTCACCGGCATGGTGGTCATCCGCTTCTTCCTGGGCTTCATCGAGGCCGCCTTCCTGCCCGGCGCGCTGCTCATCCTGTCCAAGTGGTACACGCGGCGCGAGCTGACGACGCGAAACGCGGTGCTCTTCTGCGGCAACCTCATCTCCAACGCCTTCTCGGCCCTGGTCGGCGCCGGCGTGCTCTCCAACATGCAGGGCGTGCTTGGCCACGCCGCGTGGCGCTGGCTCTTCTGGATCGAGGGCGCCATCACCATGGCCGTGGCCCTCTCGGCCGCCTTTATCCTCCCGGACCTGCCGCACAACGCCCGTGGCTTCACCGAGGAGGAGCGGCTCGTCGCGCAGCTGCGCATGTTTGAGGACGTCGGCGAGGCCGACAAGGACGGCGCCGACCAGGGCGCCTTTGACGGCCTGATGATGGCCCTGTCGGATGTCAAGATTTACGTCATGATGCTCACCTTTACTGCCTACGTCGTCGGCCTGTCCTTCAACGCCTTCTTCGTGAGTCTCACTTGGTCCCGATTGCGAGTGAATCAACATGCTGACAGCACAAAGCCCACCCTCACCGGCACCCTTGGCTTCGACTACGTTCCCACGCTGCTGATGAGCTCCCCGCCATGGGTCTTCTCGTGCCTGGTGTCCATCCTCGTTTCCTGGCACGCCGATCGCACCCAGGAAAAGGTCAGTGTGGCTCCTCGCCCTTCGAAACAAGCTCGGAAGCTAACAGGGCCTACAGTTCTGGCACATTGTCGGCCCCATCCTCATGGGCACGGTGGGCTTCGTCATCAGCATGTCGACGCTCAACGTCGCTGCGCGCTACATCGCCCTCTTCCTGCAGGCAGGGTCCTACGCGGGCTTCATCGTCTTCTACTCGTGGATCAGTTCGTCGTTCCCCCGACCTCCTGCCAAGCGCGCCGTCGCCATCGCCATGATCAACGCCTTCAGCCAGCTTGGCAACGTGGCGGGGTCCTACGTCTGGGACCTCAAGGACAACGGCTACCGCAAGAGCTACGGCATTGTGCTTTCTATGTTTGGTGTTACTATTGCTGGGTGCTGGGTGTTCCGAATGATGCTGAACAACCTGAACAAGAAGCTGGAGGAGAGCGAGACGCGGGAGGTCGCCGAGCAGCGGCCAGAGGGCGACATCATTGACAGCAACGACGAGACTCTGCGGATGAGAAAGGGATTCAGATACCTGGTTTAAGCGAATAGACAGCGGATGCATTTCATTACACTGTTCTGTAGGAATACGACATCTTGAAGCGAAGCATTGTACCATTGTTCACTCACCAATTATAACAAACTGCTAAAGTGAAATCGCAATGCAAAGCAACGTAAAGTCAATCATGGAGCATCGGGATCTGGGTTGTTGCCCCACACCCTGGTAGCGATGCCCTTGCCAGTGAGTTGCGTATCGGCATGCGGCTCAAGCTCCAGGACAACGACATCGTTCGAATACCCATGGTCCTTGATGTAGCAGCCTGGAACATACAGACTCTGCTGGGGACCGACTGTCCAGTAGCGTCCCAGGTTGATGCCGTTGACCCAGACCTGCCCCTTGATGCCCTTGGGGAGTGCAAGGAAGGTGTCGCCGCTGAGGTCAGACTTTGCGCCGCTGGGAAGCTTGAATGACCCCGTGTAAAAGACTGGCGGGCCGTTGTCCTGGGGGCTGACCTTGCCTCCCGAAAGCCCAGATGGCAGCGTGGACAACGGGAGCGAGTACATCGACCACCCTTCCAGGACGCTACCCTGGCCCACGGTGACATTGCCAACGATGCCCTTTTGCTGCTCCTTGAGTTTGTAGGAGTAGTCGACGCGGCCAACGTTCTCGATTAGCAGCTGCACGAGGTCGCCCTCCTTCAGAGATACCTGCACCGAGCCGGGAGTGACATACGTCCTGTCAATGACACCGACTCTGGCCCCGTTGACGTAGACAATGACCCGGTCGCGCGGCCCGTCGCCCGGGGCGAGGACGCCGCTCGCAGCCTTGGCGACCCTGTGCTCGTACAGGATGAAGCCGTATGACTGGCCGAGCGACTCCATGGTAACAGGCTGTGCAGATTGCTTGTCCGGCTGCGCTGGGCGAGTCTCAAACAGAGTCAAGACGGGCTCCAGCGAGAATTCTTGGACCTCTGCCAGATTGGGGGTCTGGGGAATGTCGGGGATGCTCCCGGCAGGGACGTACTTGGAGATCATGTCTCGAAGCTTGTGGTAAACCTCGGTGGGCCTACCACTCTCGTCCAGTGGTGCACCATAGTCGTAGCTCGACGTTACGGCCATGGTGCGGTCATTGGCCCAGATGGCCCCGTTCTCGAATCCCCAGTTCGTGCCGCCGTGGAACATGTAGATGCTGAACGAGTTGTTGCCCTGGAGGATCCATTCGAGGTCATTGACAACTGCCGTCATGGCGCCCTGGTTCCCCGAGGTGGTTTGGTGTGGCGAGTTGCTGGACCAGTCGTCGATCCAAGTGACGTAGTACTCGCCGTCGAGAAGCGGACCGAGGCAGGTTGGGTCGGTGATGTATGTGTCTCGGGCCGCGAATCCAGTCTTTGGGTCGCCGTCCGTCTGCGCGAGCACGCCGTGCAGCGAGCCGCCATCAAGATAGCTCTCACCGCCGCCATCATTGGTGTAGAGGAAGACGTTGAAGTTGTCCCTCAACATGTCGGCCATCGCTTGCAGATACTTCTTGTCCTTGTCGAAGCTTCCGTATTCGTTCTCCAGCTGTGTCATCAAGATGGGGCCGCCGTTGGTGACCTGAAGCCTTCGGAGCTCTGAGCCCAGACGATCCAGATATCCCTTCGTCACATTCAAGAAGGGGCCATTGTTCTGGCGGACCTGCATGCCGGGGATCTGGCTCAGCCAGGACGGGAAGCCTCCCCACTCGTGCTCGCCGCAGATGTAGGGGCCAGGCCGGAGCACCACATGGAGGCCCTCCTCCTGGGCAATGCGGAAGAAACGAGCCACGTCGTTTCGGCCTTTAAAGTCCCACTGGCCGGGGCTGGGCTCCAGGTTATTCCAGAAGATGTAGCTGAAGATGGTATTGAGGCCCATGGCCCGAGCCATCTGTAGCCGCTGCCGCCAGTATTCCTCGGGGATGCGCTGCGGGTCCATCTGACCACCAATGATCTGGAAGGGCTCGCCATTGAGGAGAAAGTGCTTGGCATTGTAGGTAAAGCTGCCCTTGTTTGCCACGGGGTTGGCCGAGGCCAAGGGGGCAAAGACAGATAGCAGAGCTGCCAGCCCAGCAGCGGCGCCTCTGAGAAGTATGGCTCCGGCGGTGGC
This sequence comes from Tolypocladium tundrense, assembly GCA_024340025.1. NCBI lineage: Eukaryota > Fungi > Ascomycota > Sordariomycetes > Hypocreales > Ophiocordycipitaceae > Tolypocladium > Tolypocladium tundrense. Next base: position 37,576 of record JALHBX010000292.1, on the reverse strand, counting down.
GTTTCTTCTGGATCAAGGAAAAGTGCAACAACGTTACAGCAAGACGCTTTGCAACGGGGAGCCTGAGCTGTGAACGTTGGAATTAGTCCGCGGAGTGAAGGCCTTTTATCTCATCTTCTCTTTCGACTCGAGGCAACACGTGCAATTACACTGCCGTTCGAGAAGGGGTTGATACAATGATGAAAGACAATTGGTGCGGCTGCTGAGCCACCGCATCTGATGCTCCTACTGGCGACTATCCGATGGCTTGACCCGGAGAGCGACAGGGGAGTGGAGATCCCCCACAAATGCAGGAGACCAAGCGAGGATCCAAAGGGATCCGACGATCTGCGCTAGCTGATGCCCCGGGTACCAGTCCCAGGCTCTCGATCCATCCGGGGACCCGAGGTTGCAGACGGTGAGATGTGGAGCTTGAAGGGCACGAGGTCAGTGGCTAGCAAGACCAAGGCACATTCGGAGCTTCTGACGGCAGATCGTAGAGCTACCCTTACCTGCCGACCTGGAACGGGTGGTATCGGCAGCAACTCCGACTAGAGGCGCACTTGGGGTTGCATTGCTCTTGGAGCGGGATAGCTTAACCTCGACTAGCCGTCGGCTGGAACCATGCTGGCGACATGAAGACATACACATCCGAGGGGCGTTGTGAGAGGTCAATGGATGGCGATCATCCTCATGCTTCGCGGCATCTTTGTCTGAGTGATATGCAGATACAACAGAGTCTATCCTGACCCAAGGACTGTATAAACTCGACTGAACTTACGGCATCGACGTGTCCTGGGCCTCGACTTGCTGTGCCGACATCGTCCCGCATCTGCAACTCCGCATTGGAGGCGCACCGGCAGACGGCTCGGCGACCATGTCATGACGGCTGCCGCGTCGAGCCTCTTGACCCTGAATCCCGTATATCAGCTGCGTCTCACTTGCAACGTTGCACAGACCTGCAACGTTGCAGAGTGCAAGTAAGTGAATTGATCTTCGCTGATACGGCGGCTTGCTAACTGCTGCTCAGCGCAGCACCGAGTCCAATTGCGCCCGGCGCCCGGCCGCGCTGCTCCGCTTTCGCTGAAGCCATCGTAACGCCTCCGCAGATCTCCGACTAAGAGATATCCAGCTGCCGTTTGGGGCAGGGTCCGTACCGCCTCCGGGCCGCCGGCTTTGGCGGCAGCTTCAGGCCATCGCCAACCCGTCTTCACTTCCTGGCAATGCCGACGAGCGCGGTTCGTTATAAATACGGCGGCCTCGGTGTGGCTGTCAAGGGCTTGTCTCTGGCCAAGGCCAACTCGCATACCAGGACCCCTCAACTGTTATTGGACCTGAGCTCGGAGGGTCTGATGCAGCCCAATTGATCGACACAGCAAATCCGGTCCATCAACCTTACACTCTCTTCTCCTCAGCTCGTCTCTACCCGGACCGCTACCATGATGAACCAGCTGGTTCTCGCCACCGCCGCAGGGCTGGTCGGCACGGTCGCCTCGGCCCCGGAGAGCATTCTCCCTCTCCCCCCCATGGGCTTCAACAACTGGGCTCGCTTCATGACCAACATCAGCGAGGGCATCTTTGTCGATGCCGCCGAGGCCATGTCCAAGACTGGCCTGCTCGCCGCCGGCTTCAACCGCATCAACCTCGACGACGCCTGGTCCACCATGGCGCGCGCCGACAACGGCTCCATGGTCTGGGACCCCAAGAAGTTCCCCCAGGGCCTCCCGTGGCTCACGGCCCACCTCAAGTCCAAGGGCTTCATCCCGGGCATCTACACCGACGCGGGCAGCCTGTCCTGCGGCGGCTACCCCGGCGCCCTCGACCACGAGGAGATTGATCTCAAGGACTTTACCGCCTGGGGCTTCGAGTACCTCAAGATGGACGGCTGCAACCTTCCCGACGGCGGGGAAGAGGTCTACCACGAGGTGTACGGCCGATGGCACAAGATCCTCTCCGAGAGCAAGGAGCCCATGGTCTTCTCTGACTCTGCGCCGGCCTATTTCTCCGGACAGGGCAACCTGACCGATTGGTACACCGTCATGGGCTGGGCTCAGCAGTACGGACAGCTGGCCCGTCACTCTGCGGACATCCAGACGTACCCTGCCGGCAAGTCCTGGGGCAGCATGCTGTACAACTACGGCCAGCAGGTCCGCCTAGCCCGGTACCAGAAGGCCGGCTACTTCAACGACCCCGACTTCCTCAACGTCGACCACCCGTCCTACACCCTCGATGAGAAGAAGAGTCACTTCGCCCTGTGGTGCAGCTTCTCTGCGCCCCTGATTCTCAGCACCGACCTGACGGCCATCACGCCCGAGGAGGTCGAGTACCTGACCAACAAGGACCTCATTGCCATCAACCAGGACAGGCTGATCCAGCAGGCGACGCTGGTAAGCAGCGACGGAACGTTCGATACCCTGTCCAAGAGCCTTGAGAACGGCGACCGCGTCCTCACCATCCTGAACAGGGGCAGCGCCGCCGCCGACTTGACCGTCTCATGGGAGCGCATCGGCCTGTCCACCAAGGCCCTCCGCCGCGGCAACGACGTCTCAGTCAAGAACCTGTGGACCGGCGAGCAGTCCAAGGTCGCCGTCACCGCCGGTGGCATCACCGCCAAAGCGATCCCCTCGCATGGCACCGCCGTCTTCCGCATCGCAAAGTCCGTCAGCCCCATCACACCCACCGGCCTCATCTTCAACACCAACAGCATGAACTGCCTGACCGACAACGCCTCGGGCAAGGTCACCTTTGCCAAGTGCGACGGCTCCGACGCCCAGACCTGGAGGGTCCGCTCGGATGGCCACATCAACAGTCTGCTGCGCCCCGACGAGTGCATCGTCGACGCCCAGGGCCGAATCCTGTCCCGCCATTCTGGCTGCCACACCGATGCCTGGACCTACGAGGTTTCCGGAGACCTGATCAACGGCAACTCCAAGCTCTGCCTGACTGAGGGCAAGGACGGAGCTGCCACGGCCACCAAGTGCGGCTACGCGGCCAATGAGCAGGTCGTCGGCCTGCCTGTTGGTGTCACTGTTGTTGGAAACTAATCATCTCCGATAGGTAGTGCTAAATGACAACTCAGAGGCGGAAAAGAAGCAAAAAATGTTCATAGATAAAATCGTTCTGTTTTTCGAAACAACTGCGGTACCTGAAAGCACGGCCAAGTCTGTCATGGCACAATCACATTGATCTGTCCTAGTACACGTAAATAAAATCCTCGTTCCTCAAGTCCGTAACATCATCAAACGCCTTGTCTCCAACTGTCTCATCGAGGCGATTCAAAATGTCTCCGTCCTGATCCGCCTCCTTGCGGCCGACCATACTCAAGTCCTGAATCTGCTCGCTCTTACCGAGGGCTCTGCGCTTGGCGGCCTGACTTCGATTCAGCATCCAGATGATGCCCATGCCCATGACGATCAAGCCTGCCAGGACGACGAACAGCGCCAAGTTAGCTCTCAGGCCCCTGTCGTATCTCGGCTTCTCGCTTGGCTTGAACAGGTGGGGGCCAATGACATTCCCGGCACTTGCTCCGATGAACAACATGGCGGTCGTAACCTTTCTCTTTGTGTCTCCTGCTGTGTTCTGGCCTGACCACGAGTAGATGAGAGGCGAGATTCCAGGGTAGAATGAGATGATGTAGAAGCCAGCGAGCAGGACAGCGCGATCGCTGGGCGCACGTCCGACGCTGAGGAGGATCGAGCACCCGGCGATGGGCGGAAGGCAGAGCAGGAGGAGCACCGGGGACTTCATCTTGATTCGGTCGGCAAGCCAGGCGCCCCCAAGCGTGGCAATCATTTGGACGGCACCAAAAGGGATGTTGAACAGGATGGTGGTAAACTTGTCGAACCCGAACGATTCGATGATGAGGGGACCAAAGGTCGATATACCGCCGCTTGGGATTCTGGGTTTCGAGTTAGAATGAACATGAACTGCCTTTGGGTAGACAGAAATGGAAGGTGTAGGCGTACGATATGACAAACATCAGGACAAACCAGAGCCAGGTCTTGGGGTCGACCATGGCGTCTCGAACGTGGTCCCACTTCCAGACGCCCGACCCTATGCCCATCTGGTTCATCCGAAGTCGCTCGACGGCGATGAACTTGTCTTCCCTGCTGAGGAATTTGGCTTCCATCGGGGAGTCGGGCATAAAAATGCTGCCAATTGTTAGCCGGGATGGCCAGGAAAGGCTTTGACGCCAAGTACATACAACATGACGACCGAAAACGCCACAGTGACTGCACCACAGAACAGGAAGATGATCTAAAGGGCACGTTAATTACGGTGTTGGGGAGAGGCCGCTCCATAGTGTGTGCTCACCTGGTAAGGGTGCAACGTGGATTTGATATGGCCTAGTCCGTAGGCTAGAAGGCTACCTAGCTGCGCAACTTGCATTAGTATCGTGGTGCCACGACGAGCAGAGCACGACTCACCATGTTGACAACGCCCAGCATTGAGTACCAAGACGCGTTGCGGGTGGTCTGTTCCTTGCGTCGGTACCACATCTGTACAATGGCAATAAATGTCGGCGCTGCAAAGTCTGTCAGTCGAGAACGTAGAGAGCAGGGGATCAGCAATTTCCTACCAACAGAGGCTTCAAAGGCACCGAGCAAGAGTCTCGCCGCCATCAGTCCGCCAAAGTTATGGGCCGCCGTCATGCCGCATAGCACCGCGCCCCAGCAGAAGACCATTGTCGCCGAGAACTTGCCGACCGGGAACTTGACCAGGCTGTAGGCGATCAGGGGCTGGAAGACCAGCTGGGCGAGGTAGACGATCGACCCAAGCCACGAGAACTGGTCTCCCACCAGGTGGGTGTCGTCGATGATGCCGAAGACCGATGCGTACGAGAGCGTGGTCTTGTCCAGCGACTGCAGGCAGTAGACGAACAGCATGATGGGGAGGATCCGAAGGTCGATCCTGCGCAGGATACGGGCGTTGTCGGCGGGCGTCACGACGACCGGATGGTCGGCTTGCTTGAGGAACTGGGCAGCCTTGTCTCTGCGGGTAGGGTTGCCGTCATTGGGAGCGGCAGCGATGCCCTCCGGGTCATCGGTATTCGCGTGGCCAGCATCATCAATGGGGTCCTGCTGGGGTAGCTTGTCCGGCGCACTCTCGAGGTGAATGGTATCGGGGTTATCCTCGCCCGGCTGCATCTTGAGTCTCTTCTGCGAGTCGGGTCAAGGACAGGTGTTTGGGAACTGGTGATCAAATGCCACGGGCAAAGGGGTACTGAGCGAGTTCTGTCGACTGGAACTGAGGCCGCGACATGGACCCCCTGGGCCATATATAACAACTCCGGCTCGACTCACGGAGTCAAGTCCGACGCCATGAAGACAAACCCCATGGGGAGTCTGCTTTGGGAACAGCCGCGACTCACCATCCGGGGGAGGAATGCGGGGAGCCAAGCTAGCCACCATCGGATTTCTCGAGCTTTCCCCGATCGGACTTGTGAACATTTCTCCGTTTTCTCTTCTAGACTGATTAATGGCGTGTCAAAGCGCACAATCGCCGACAACCCCAGTGTCCCGGTAATAGGCTAATGAGGCAAACATCCCGATCACCATACAATTGGCCCACGCCAAGTCGGACTTGTTGATCAAAGCCCGACGCCTACTCCTCCGATGGGGTTGAACTACAGAGCTACGTGGAAGGGACCCCAGATGCATCATCTGGTTTACGACCTTGAGACCGAGTGGATATCCATGATTAGTTATAAATTCATCACTTCTTGTCTGGAAATACACCCTGTTGACTTCTTCAACGCTCACTCTGCCTCAGTCATTGCGCCATTGCTTCACTTGCAAACATGCCTCAACAAGAGCGTGTCCCCTCATCGTGGGCACCTGATGCCTCTCTAGCCAGCGGCGGCACATCTCCAGCGCTCTCTCTGCTCTGTGCAGACCCCAAGCAGCCGTTCCGATTCACCTTTGAAGCTCTTCGGCGAAATGTGTTTAGAACGACATTCACGTCGGAGAGCCACCCTCTCCCTCCCCATCCCAGCATCCCCCGCCCAGTCGCAGAGTTGGACGCCGGGGCGGCAGCCGTGACGGCTTCCGCCGCGGGCATGGAGATCCGCATTGCAGATGTCGTTGCCGAGGTCGACTGGAGCGGCTCGTCGCCTCTCGTCACCGTCTCCCTGGACGGCTCAGAGGCACCTCTTCATGAGGACGTGCCCAACCGCTCGTATGCCGTCAATGGCCCTGGCGTGGCACACTACTCCCGTTACAATCGCGGCACGCTTCACGTCGGATTGGGAGAAAAGGCCGCGCCCATGGACCTTTCTGGACGGCGGTTCCAGCTGTCTGCCACCGACAGCTTCGGCTACGACGTGTACCGGACTGATCCGCTGTACAAGAACATTCCACTTCTCATCAATGCGACTCCCTCTGGCTGCGTAGCCCTCTTCTCTACCAGCCACACCCGGGGAGAGTATTCCATCGGCGCAGAGATGGACGGCATGTGGGGGCGCTACAAGGTCTACAGACAGGACTTTGGCGGACTGGAAGAGATCCTGATTGTTGGAAAGACGCTCAAGGACATTGTCACCACATATGCCGACCTGGCGGGCTATCCGCTGCTGGTGCCACGGTGGGCATTTGGATACCTCTCCGGTGGGATGAAGTATTCGATGCTCGATAATCCCCGCGCCTCTGAGGCGCTCCTTGAGCTGGCACAGAAGATGCGCGACCACGACATCCCTTGCTCGGCATACCAGATGTCGTCTGGATACACGGTGGCGGAGGAACCGCCCAAGACGAGAAATGTGTTTACCTGGAACAAGCACCGCTTCCCAGACCCCGAGGGCTTCATCAAGGAGTACCACAAGCTCGGGATGCGACTCATCGCGAATGTGAAGCCCTACGTCCTGGCAAACCATCCAGAGTATGAGAAATTGAAGCAGGCGGGCGCCCTGTTTACCGACCCGCAGACGCAACAGACGGCAGTTACCCGACTCTGGAGTGCCGGGGGTGGTGAGAGCGGCGAGGGAGGCCACATTGACTTTACATCCGCCGCGGGCTTCAAGTGGTGGTATGACGGCGTTAGAAAGCTGCGAAAAGAAGGCATCGATTGCATCTGGAACGACAACAACGAGTACACCATTACAGACGATGAGTGGCAGTGCACCCTTGACCAGCCATCCCTTCAGGTTCCGGACAATCTCAAGGGCCGTCCACAGGTCGGCCTTTGGGGGCGCAGCTTGCACACTGAACTCCACGGCAAAGCATCGCACGACGCCCTGGTGGACGAGGACCCTGATTCCCGCCCCTTTGTCCTGACTCGCAGTGCCACCGCGGGGACGATGAGGTATGCGTGCAGCTCTTGGAGCGGTGACAATACCACGAGCTGGGAGAGCATGAAAGGCGCCAACGCAATATCCTTAACCGCGGGCATGTGCCTCATGCAGTGTTACGGCCACGACATTGGCGGCTTCGAAGGGCCGCAGCCGTCCCCGGAGCTGTTGCTTCGATGGATTCAGCTCGGGGTTCTGTCGCCCCGGTTCGCCATCAATTGCTTCAAGACGGGCACCGATAACAACGTCGGCGATGTCATTGAGCCGTGGATGTACCCATCCATCACGCCGCTGGTGCGAAAGGCCATCAAGCGGCGATACGCGATGATCCCGTATCTCTACTCCCTCATGCTCGTCAGCCACCAAACCGCGGTGCCGCCGCAGAGGTGGACCGGCTGGGGCTACGAAGCGGACGAGGAGGTCTGGACGCAGGAGCTCAAGGACGGGGAAAGCCAGTACTGGCTTGGCGACTCCCTGCTCGTGGGGGGAGTGTACGAGCCAGGCGTGAGCCAGGCGAGGGTGTATCTGCCGAAGCAGAGCGAGGACGACGAGGGCTTCATCAACCTCAACGCCCCTTACCAGCACCTCACGGCCGGGCAATGGGCCACCCTGGACGCCGAGTGGCATGGCGCCGGAATCCCCGTGCTTGCCAAAGTCGGAACGGCCATCCCCATCGGTCGAGACGTACAGGTCCTGTCCCCCGGAGAAAGGGAGAATGTCGCAAGCTTGCCGTTGGACGACTGGCGGGCCGTCGAGATCTTTCCTCCCCAGGGGGAATCGGGGAAGCGGTCGTACGAGACGGTGTGGTACGAAGACGACGGCGTGTCTGCAGTAGCCAAGAACAAGATCTCGAGGTACACCATCGCCTATAGCGCCACAGAAACAGAGGTCAGCGTCAAGTTCTCGCGGGATGAAAGTTCGGGGTTCAAGGCACTTTGGAAGGACCTGGTCATTATTCTGCCGGTTGGTGATACGAGAGACGTTGTCACTCAAGATGGCAAGGTTGTGCCGCTGCAGGCAGATGAAAAGGGACGGAAAATATTCCAGCTTACGTCGTAGAGCCCCTGGTACGTTGGTAGAATGAGTTGATAGTGTAGATGAATATATGGCAAGAAACCGCATTCTGCAATCGCATGATATGAATGAAAAGCTTTGACTAAGTGCCGGTCGAAGACCAAGGCAGGCTACTCCCCAATCTCTGTTGACGACCATCCAAAGCCCATAAACTCATCAGTGCCGTTCAACGCCTCGAGGAGTATGCCATCCAACCAACCCGCCTCGGTGGCTGACGAAGAAAACAGCGTCAGGCCCGGAAAGTCCCATTCAAAGACAAACTGCTCCGGCACGAAGGAATCGGCATCCCCGACACCTGGAACCTCTGCCGCCTCAAGCCGCGCATGGTTGCCATCATCTGGGGAAAGGCGTGGCTGCGCCGCAAAGCCACTGCTTATCGCATGGCTATACCTCTCGATGCCGGTCTGAAGCAGCTGGAGGTACAGCTTGCCAGTATTATTCCTGTGTCCGTTCATCATCCCGCCGCCGGCCTCGCTCAGCTCGGCGAGCAGGGTGTTTCCACAGGCCACCAGATCACAGGTTGGCGTCTGCTCATTGTCGGGCAGCAGGATCGACAGCTTGAGGAGCAGCAGGTAGCAAAACACGCCTTTCGCCCAGACAAAGTCCATTGCGTACCGCAGGTTGCGGAGGTACAGGCGCGGCTCCTGGGTGATAATCTCCAGGTGCTGCCTCAGTGCGTCCTTTGCCATCGACAAGAGGTCCTTCTGCGTTGGGGACATGACGTCGACGTTTTCCACGCCCGTGGTGCGTATCGCCCGGCACAGGGCCATGGTTATGCCCCAGCACCGCTGGACTTGGAGGTTGAGCGTGAGCCAGGGCGTCTGCGGATCGTCCTCGTCGTATATGCGCGCCCAGTCGTGGTACCAGACGTCGAGGTCGATCATTGCGTCGCGGACATCGCTCATGATGTCTTCGTCGCCGACGCGCCTTGGGTCGGAGAGGGTGGTGTATATCCGCGCACGCAGCGCGTTCAGCTCGACCTGCGGCCATAGACACAAGTCCTGCTTTGCGGAAACAGGCCGGTGCAGGAGTGCCCTACACCTGCGTACATCGCCGCCGAACTTGAAGGGCAGCAGGTCTCCCGCGTCGACGTGCAGGATGTGGCCCATGACCAGGATGTAGAGCCACGTCCGCGTCCTCCGCATCAGCGTCGCCTCGTCCTGGACGAGCGCATCGGCAAGCCGCCAGCCCCTGATGAAGGTTCGGTTCATGAGCTCGTCGTAGGCGTCCGACAGCCCGAGGTCGAGGGCCATGCGGGTGGCGACGGCGACGAGGAGCGATCTCTCGGACGTGTAGCACGCGCGGACGAGCAGTGCCTGGACGGTCTCCAACGACGCCATCGACGGCATCATCATGGCGGCGTTGAGGATCCTCTTCATGTGGAAGTTGAGCAGACGCCACTGCTGCGAGTCGGTCCCGTTCAGCGCGCGACAGCCGACGGTGCATATCGCGCTGAACAAAAGGCTGCTGCGGGCGCGTACGCTTTGCGCAGTGTCGTGCTGGGGATCAAAGACCGGGACGTATCGGTCGGAGCCGTGGAAGAAGGTGTCGAAATACAGCTCGGCCTGCTCCGGGGAGAGGAGGCCGATGTCGATGAAGTCGGGCAGCTGAATGGCGACGGCATCGTAATGAGACGATTTCCTAGATGGTGCGAAAGCCGACTCTGGAGAGCCGGTGTCGGCAACGCGGGCGGCAAGATGAGCTCTGCTTGACAGGCCCGGGGCTGTTGCGCTGGAGGAGATGGGAGACAGCGTCGCAGGCTGGCCGAGTACATGCTCCGACACGCCGGCTCGTCTTGCTGGCAACGGTAGATTCGCATCTGTCTGGTGAGTAGCAAGCACTGGCCCGGAGGCTCCTTGGGACTGCAGCTGGGCTTTTAGACCCTCGACCTGCTTTCCGAGCCGCTCAATCTCCCTGTATGGGCACACTCATTAGCCAAGCTCATCGCCTATGCGAACGAAGAAGGGCGTGCGTCATCACGTACAACTGCTGGGCGTCCTTGGGCAGTTCTTCAAACTCGCAGGCTTTGTTGAGAGCGCGGCATCTCGACGCCGTCAGCACAGGTCACCAGGTTGCACGTAGGGAATCGTGAGATGTAACACACCGTGAACAGGGCCGCTTGCCATCACATCTGACCTTTGAGGCGTCAATTATGGGATCACAGTGTCTCGGGTCTCAACAGGACATGCCTTGGAATGGCGGCATGCACCGCATGCTGTCTACATCATTTGTCAGCGCGTGAAGTCAGGTTTGCTTCAATGAAGCAGGGCAGCGAGGGCTCGTCACGGACCGGAATTCTCCTTTTTCGCGCTTTGGCAGGCGAAGCTGCGTCACCCGCCGTACCGCCCATCGCCCACTGTCATCTCCGCCGCTCTTGCGGCTCCCACGCTGGACACGATGCACAGAGGAGGGGCAACGGCGCGATTGACTGAAGCTAGCAGGCCAGAGGATGAGAGCAGGCGGTGCAGATGTCGACCCGCACGTAGCTGCAGATAGTTGGGGTATGCAGGGCGGCCAGACGAAGCGAGCCGCGATGATTTAGTCCACCAGTGGACGTTCGTCGACATCGCTGGTCCTGCTCGGCTGAGAGGAAGAACTCAGGCAAGGGGTTGAGGAGCGCCGCCACAAGCAGACAAGCGTGGCTCGGTTTCTCCGCCTGATATCGACTCCGTGGTACGCTAATGCTGGGGAAGCGGGGAGAAGCCAAGCTTCGTCCCTGTTGTCTTGCCATATGACTCTCGTCGACGATTCGTTGTGAAGAACAAATAGGAAGCTTTACTTGGAAATACTCAACTACAGCTGGGTTCAATAATTTATTGAGCAGTTGATGAAGATGCTTCCAAGATCCTCCGGCCGGCGTACGGACTGCGGCGGCCGGGAGCGGCCCCGTCTGACCCCCACTTCGCACCGGGCCTCTTCACACAACGGGTAGCTCTCGGCACTCACTGTAACCTCATATCGCAGCGCGTCCAGGGCCCTGCAAGTTGGCATAATGTGAGGTAACGTTGTACCCCTGAATCAATGGCTATATCTGCAGGCCCTGATCCCGACCGGATACTCGGGGCCGCAGCTGGACTTCCGCCATTACAGCTCGGACAGCAACCATGCTCGGACACTCACTGGCGGCACTGCTCCTCGGGAGCGTATCCGTGGGCGCGGCAGCCTCCCTCGAGGACCGCGCTGCCCAGACCATCACATCGGGGCCCGGCCAGAAGGGGGTGATTCCCAGCTGGGACCTGCAGGCCTCGTCGGCGGTCCAGGGGGATCTCGCGTCCGTGTCGGAACCGGGCCTCGACACCTCCTCGTGGTACCACACCAAGTTGCCGCGCTGCACGCTCATGGGCTGCCTCCTCGACGCCGGCGTCTACAAGGACTCGGACCTGTGGTACTCGGACAACCTCAACAAGTTCAACTGGGGCCAGTTCCTCCAGCCCTGGGTCTACCGCCACGAGTTCGCGCTCGCGCCGCGACAGGGCCAGCACTTCTTCCTCGAGACCAACGGCATCTCGTCGCGCGCGGACCTGTTCCTCAACGGCGAGCGCGTCGCCGACAAGGAGTTCCAGGCGGGCAGCTTTGGCGGCCACACGTACGACATCACGGGCCTCGTGGCGGCCGCGAACGCGCTCGCCGTCAGGGCGTACCCCTCCGACTTCAACTACGACCTCGTGCAGGGCTTCGTCGACTGGAACCCGCGCGCGCCGGACAACGGGTCGGGCGTCTGGCGCGACGTCACGGTCAGGCAGACGGGCCCCGTCGCCATGGGCGCCGTGAGCGTGTCCGTCGATATAGACACGCCCGTCGAGAAGAACCCGGCACGGGTCACGGTGCGCGCCAAGGCGCAGAACCTGGAGAGCCACGAGGTGCAGCTCGTGGCCCGGTCGGTCATCACGGATCCGTCTAACTGCAAGAAGATCTCCAAGGACCAGGTGGTGCGACTGGGCCCCAAGCAGACCAGGGTCGTCGAGATCGCGCACACGGTCGACAAGCCCAAGATCTGGTGGCCCAAGGCCTGGGGCAAACAGCCCCTGTACAAGTCCGAGCTGACCTTTACCGTCGACTCGAGGCTCTCGGACACGGCGCGGCAGAGGTTTGGCATCCGCACCGTCACCTCGCGCATCAACAGCCACAACGACACCGTCTTCGCCGTCAACGGGCACCCCTTCCAGGTCCTCGGCGGCGGCTACAGCCCCGACCAGTTCTTCCGCTGGGACCGCAGCCGGTTCGCGACGATTGCGCAGTACGCGCTCGACATGGGCCTCAACGTGATCCGCCTCGAGGGCACCATGGAGCACCCGGAGCTGTACGACATGGCCGACGAGCTGGGCGTCATGCTCATCGCCGGCTGGGTGTGCTGCTCCAAGTGGGAGTCGTGGGACTACAACCACGAGCTGCAGATCGACCCGGTGCCGCTCTGGGGCGAGGGCGACTACGCGACGGCCAACGCGAGCATGGCGCACGAGGCGGCGATGCTGCAGACGCACCCCAGCATGCTGGCCTACCTGGTCGGCAGCGACTTCTGGCCCAACGACCGCGCGACCAAGATCTACGTCGACGCCCTCCAGGGCGCGCACTGGCAGGTCCCCATCGTCGCCTCGGCGTCGAAGCGCGGGTTCCCCGAGCTGCTGGGCCCCGGCGGCATGAAGATGGACGGGCCGTACGACTGGGTGCCGCCCAACTACTGGTACGACACGGAGCCGTCCCGGGACCGCCGGGGCGCCGCCTTCGGCTTCGGCTCGGAGCTGGGCGCCGGCGTGGGCACCCCCGAGCTCGGCAGCCTCCGCAAGTTCCTCTCCGAGGCCGACATGGAGGACCTCTGGCGGCGGCCCGACAAGAACCTCTTCCACATGTCGACCAACATGTCGTCCTTTTACAACCGCAAGATCTACAACGAGGGCCTCTCGAGGCGCTACGGCGCGCCCAGCTCGCTCGACGACTACCTCCTCAAGGCGCAGATGATGGACTACGAGGCCACGCGCGCGCAGCACGAGGCCTACTCCTCGCAGTGGAACGCCGAGCGGCCCGCCACGGGCTCCATCTACTGCATGCTCAACAACGCGTGGCCGAGCCTGCACTGGAACCAGTTCGACCACTATATGCACCCCGCGGGCTCGTACTTTGGCTCCAAGGCGGGTGCGCGCGTCGAGCACGTCGCCTACGACTACGTGCGGCAGAGCGCGTGGATCATCAACCGCTCGCTCGAACGCCGCGGCGAGAGGAAGATTGCCGTCGAGCTGCTCGGCCTCGACGGCGCGGTGCTCTCCAAGCAGACCCTCGCCGTCACCACGCGGGCCAACACGGCGGCCAACGCCGGCAAGATATCCGGCCTGGACAAGATCGAGAACGTCGCGTTCCTGCGGCTGGTGCTCTCCGACGACCGGGGCGCCACGCTGAGCCGCAACGTGTACTGGCTGGGCCGGGCCGTCGACGCGCTCGACTGGAAGAAGTCAACCTGGTACCACACGCCCGTCGCCGAGTTCGCCGACTTCTCCGCGCTGGGCCACATGCAGACGGCCACGGTCGAGCTGAGGCCGGCGGCGGCGGCGTCGTCCGGCCCGGGTGGCAGGGTGCTGGAGCTGGAGAACCGGTCGGCCGTGCCGGCGTTCTTCGTGCGGCTCAACCTCGTGGACGAGGCCGGCGAGGACGTCAACCCCGTGCTGTGGTCGGACAACTACGTGACGCTGTGGCCCCACGAGAAGCTGCAGCTGCAGGTCAGTTTCTCTGGTGCCGGGAAAAAGGTGCAGATCAGCGGTCGAAACGTAAAGGCTTCCGAGGTCGCTCTCTAGCGACGGGTATATGTAGTGAGGTGATTCGATACGAATACAAGATGTGAGATCTGCCCATGCTGCCAATGTCCACTAACGCCGTCCATGCACGCTCCGTTTCCCATCAATGCCGCTCATATGATGACCTCAAAACACGCCGCCTGTAAACGCCTTGACGCCAGCCACGGCGTCCCTGAACAGCAGCATGGCGTACGCCTTGTGGAACGTCCACATCACGCCCGGCTGCAGCGGCTTGTCGTCCGTGGGGTTACACGTCACGCAGGCAAGGCTCAGATGAGCCGTCGTGTCCTCGCCGTCGCCCCGCGGCGCCTCCTGCACGACGCTGAAGCGGTGGGAGCCTGCGAACCGCCCCTGGCCGGAGCCGTAGACGATGTCCACGCTGCTCTCTGGGGCGCCGCCTTTCTCGTCGCGCGAGGCGAGCTGGATGGCGGCTACCTGGAAGCAGCTGAAGAGGACGGTGCCTAGCGGCGGCAACTTTTGGCCCGAGAGCTCTGATGGGTCCCAGACTGTTGAGGCTGGTTCAAGACCTGGGTAGGTGTCAGGGCAGTCCAAGTACGTGGCAAGGCTCAAAGGGCAAATGCGTACCATCAAACGGCCCAACCGACGGCTGCAATATGGCGAGGCCAATTCTCTCCGGGGCAAACACCCTGCCGCCAAAGAACCCCTTGACAAACTGCGCCAAGAGGACCTCGTCTGATACCCGGCGCCCGCGCGGTATCGTCAGCGCAACGGATCGCGAGTCCCCCCACGCCGCGTGTCCCCGCGGGTTCACCAGCTGGCGAACCGTCCTGGATTGCTGAAACGAATCGGCGACGCGGTCCTGGCTCGTGATGCGACCTGCGTCGGCGCTGGAGATGCGCCGGTACACCAGCGCCGCGTAGATGCCCGTCGTGGCGGTGACGAGGAGCGCCGAGCCGACGACGATGCGGCCGGTGACGATCCGGAACGACATGGCGACGTGTAAATGCGAATATTCTGAAATGGTCTGGAATAGATCCGGTATGCGTCTCTTTCTCGCGTCTCTTTCTCACGGCTAGGACCTGATTCTTATGATGACGATGAGTGCGGCTGGCTCTGCGGGCGACTACGGGTGCGCGTCCCGGACCTCCCCGCTTACTCCGGCCGGCGTTTTGCGAAACTCCAGCGGTGACGCAGGACATCACGAGTCCTTTGACTCATCTGTCGCTTCGGCTTCGGCTTCAGCTACGATTAAATGGAGAAATTGTATAGTATCACTTGATTACATGCTGGCATTCGCTCACTCCCCGTCTTCGTTAATCCGCTCCGTGTCGTCGGGCGTATCCGTGTCCGTCCACGGCTCGAAAAGCGTAACGCCCTTCATCAGCCCGCCCACCGTCTCCCACACCGTCAGGAAGGCAATCAGTGCCATGACAACGCCCATGAACTGCGTCGTGTCGAGGTGGTCGTGCGTCTCGGGCAGCACGACGAGCACGACGGCGACGAGGAGGCGCATGCCGATGCGCGGGTACTTGGGCAGGATGAGGCAGTCGTCGTCCTCGGTGCGGTAGAGCATGCCGTACACCCACAGGCAGAAGAGGCCGACGCCCAGGCCGCCGCCGAGCAGCCAGCGCTGGCCGTCCTCGAACTCGTGCAGCCGGGTGCTGAGGGCGCAGATGTGGCCGCCGATGAGGAACGAGGCCGACAGCGGCAGGTGCAGCAGGAAGAAGCCGAAGGCGGTCCAGGCCGAGCGGCGGATCGGGTGCGTGGCCTGCAGGCTGCCGTCGCCGCTGACGTACAGCCAGTTGAGGCAGAATGCGATGATGAGGGTGAAGACGGCCTTGAGGTAGCCCGCGGTGAGGCCCACGCCGGCCGGGTCGCCGACGATGACGCTGTACACGAACTCGCCGAGGATGATGATGAAGAAGGCGGCCATGCGGTCGACCTCGTGCGCAATGTCGACGGCGGTGCTGTACTTGAGCTTCAGCCGGCGCTTGATCCACGGGCTCAGCGTCAGCGCCCAGGTCACCTCCTGGTAGACGATGATGACGGCCACGACGCCGGCCTTGGCGCCGATGCTGACGCCGGCGAGGAAGAGCGGCACGGCGAGGAAGAGCCCGAGGAACATGAAGGCGGCCATGATGCGCGCCTGCGTGCGGTGCTGGTGGCTGGCGAAGCTGCTGACGAGGAAGACGAGCATGGTGGTGAAGCGCGCGACGACGTAGGCGCCGGCCGCGGTGCGCAGGGCGCCGAGGTCCTCGTCGACGAGGCGCGCGTTGTTGGCGTAGAGCACCAGCAGCGCCATGACCCAGAGCACGACGAGGCGCTGCACCAGGTCGTCGGTGTAGTACGAGTTCATCACCTCGCGCAGGTCGGCCCAGATGTGCCACGCGGGCGCGAAGATGAGGATGTACTTGGCCAGGTGCGCGCCGTCGGGGTGCTCGGCGAGGTCATCGCTGAAGTTGGCCACGATGGCGACGTCTGTCGCCTGTCAGCGAGGGCATTCGGTCTCGCGCGAGGCAGAGGGGCCCAGACGCACACAGCAGGTCGAGGAACAGCTCGAAGCGGCCGGCCTGGCGCTCCTCGTCGCTCGCCTTGTACAGGCGGCCGTCGTAGAACCACTGCAGCGCCTTGGGCCGCCGGATGACGTAGCGCGACCCGTGAGCGCCCTCTTGGAGCTCGTTGCAGTTCATGGCGAGGCTCTAGGGGATGGTTGCAGTGATGGTTGCGGTGATGGTTGCGCGGGCAAGATCGACGGTGGACATGGAGTTTTGGCCATGGTGTTTCATTGTGACCCTTCGAGCACTGGTTCCGTCCTAGGCTGGGCCGGCTCGGAGCTAAACTGACACCAAGACAAACTCTGCTGCATTGCCATTGCAGGTGGCGGGGGCGAGTTGAGACGATGCATTAATTTGCAATCTTGCGATTTGAAGTCGTGATTTCTGGTGCATATCCTGCGTTGGGGTTCGTTGTTGGTGTTTACGAACCGGTGGACCTGACGTTGTGGAAGGACCTGCAGGCTCAACGCCTAATACTGGGGCGGGCTTCCAGGGCCCGCGGCGGGAAGCACAGGGCCTCTCCCCCGCACCCTGAAACTCTCCGAACTTCCATCCCCTCCAACGCCAAGTCGCGCGCGTTGGCCGACGACCATGGTAGGCAACAAGACACGCTGCATCGGCTCAATATAAAACACGGGCAACTACCGAGCTGCCGGAATCGTCAAGTCGCAACGGAGCGTCGACGAGTTTGGCAGCTGCGAACCCAGAAACCAAGGTGCGTCCCGGTGACGGCTGCAGACAGGACACGTCTCGTAACATCCATGCCGTCCAGGTCTGTTTGTGACTCGTTCTATTCTATCATGCATCATTCAATACATCCAAGGCTTCTACGGCGCCTTTCACGCGGCCATGCCCGAATCTAGTCTTCCAACCTCGCGGCCTCTCCGCGTCCCCGAATAGCTTCACCCCCTCACTCCCGCAGCACAGCCTCGATGACCACCATAAACGTCAGCGGATCGGCCTTTGTGCGCACAATCTCGAACCGCGGGTCCGCCGCCTGGAAGATGCCCTGCCAGTCCTCGACGGGCCGCTCCTTTGCGTTGAAGAGCGCCATCATGCGGATGTCCGTCGCCGTGCCCATGGCCTGGATGGACCGCGGCAGCGCCGGGCCCTCGCTGTCGCCCTGCTTGCCGACGTAGTCGATGAAGAGCACGCGCGAGCCGGGCTTCATGGCGGGCACCAGCCCGCGCAGGATCCGGACCGACTCGGCGTCGGGCCAGTCGTGCAGGATCAGCTTGAGCAGGTACACGTCGGCCTGCACCGGCTGCGGGTCGAAGAAGCTGTGCTCCATGAACTTGACGCGCTCCTTGAGCTCCGCGGGAACGTTGGCCTCGTACGCGGGCTTGACCTGGCCCAGGTCCTGCACCGTGATGCTGAGGTCGGGGAAGTTTTGCGCCAGGACCACCGAGTCGTGGCCGGCCGAGCCGCCGACCTGACCGTGTTAGCTGATGCCTCACGCTGGGCTGTTCGGATGGCCACTTACATCGACGACGGTCGCCTTGCCGGCCGCTTTCCAGTCGTAGCATTCGAGCATCACCTTCTCCAGCTGGAAGATGTCCTTGAGGTAACGCATGAACTCGACAAAGTTCCGCTGCCGCCACCCCTTCTTCTCCCCCTCGCCGTCGTTCTCCAGCAGGTCCCACGACGTGGCGTACTTGCCGAACACGCCGTGACGGTGGAACAGCGCAAACGACGTCTCGTTCATGTCCTTGGTCAGCTCGGGCTTGCCGGCGCTGTACTGTCGCAGCGCCTCGGGCAGCACCGTCATGGGCGGGCCGGCGTCGTCGAGCAGCGTCGACACGAGCGCCCGCAGGCCCGCGTTCTTGGCCAGCGCCGCGGACCGCGACGTGTGCTTGATGCGCGTCTCCGTCTTGCCCGGCTCCGTCGGCGCGAACAGGCGCAGCGTCGTCGCGTGCTCGACGATGCGTCGGACCACCTCGCGGGGCAGGTCCGTGTGCTTGGCGATGTCGTCGTACGAGGCCGAGCCCTCGAGCGGCACGGCGGCCCAGAAGTCGAAGTGGTTGAGGACGTTGAGCGACGCGGCGTCGGGCATGCACTGCGACGAAGCGTTAGCGAAGCTGTAACCCGGAAAACCTCGGCATCGCCAGATTGTGGGTGGCGTTGCGCAGCGGGATCCGTACGGTGTGCACGTAGTTGAAGATGCTCTCGCTGGGGCCTTGGGTCAGGTAGATCATGTCCATGAGCGCGTCGAACAGCGCCTGGCGGAGCATGAAGCTCTCTGCCGTCAGCCCCGTGTAGCTCGTCGGGCTGTCCGCCGCAAACGACGGCTCGGGGATGCTGTTGTCCTTGAGGAAGCGCGAGAACGTCTCCGTCAGCTCCGTGACCTTGGCCGCGAAGCCGTTGAGCGTTGTGGGCTGTGACTCTGCCATGATGCCGTTGGTTCTCGGGGTCGTTCTTCGCTGGTTCTCTGGGCTGTTCCTCGCTGTTGGTTCTCCGGCTATGTCTCTGCTCAACCGGCTTGCTTTCGTTGTAGAGGTGTGTAGAGGCGAAGAGAGTTGCGCGAGGCGGGGAGATCAGGTCCCCCGTCAACCGTCGTGTACGGCATCCTTAAGTAGTGACGGCATAAACGTCGCCACGCCCAATTAGCTCCCGCAGACAATCTCCGCTGTCCGGTCGAGACGGCCCATGGCATTATGTAACGAACCTTCGTACGACCGAATGTGGCCATCCCACCCGACGACGAGAGGCTCGGAGCATCTGGTTGGGTCATCTTATCAATCTGATAAATTTTTCGGCGCTTGCTACCCCGCTCCGCTCAGTCGTTACCCCTCCAAGGAAGCTCCTAAGCTTCTCGAGCCCCTGGCGCCTTGGCGGGATGCCTATCAAATCATTCGATCGGCACAAGCCCAGTGTCCTGTCAATTGGGGTCAGCTGCGGTGTGAGGCATCGGATTTGATGGGCAGTTCCATGAGACATTTCCCGAAGCACGAGCGCCGACCGCAACTACAGAGCTCATATATCAGTCTCTCAGCGTCAAGGGAGAACGTGAACACGACGGCGGCTTCGTTCAGATGCGAAGTCCCCGCACGCACCAGCCGCGGCACGGCAGTCTGCCAAGAAACTAAAAAAGTGCGGTATTTAAAGTCCCGTAAGACGGCTGTACGTCATCTGCACGGTTCTTGGCTCTGGCTCGGCATATCGTTGACCCATCAGTCGAGTCTGGAATTGTTGCGAACGTGGAAGAATGAATCTTTGAGCGTCTGGGCACTCCGTACCAAGTACCCATGGCGCAATCTTGATCATTCAGACCCATTCTCAAACAGAATCCCCGATTTTTTGAGTGCTTAAAATTAAGCTTGAATACAAAGCGAAATCACAGATGAAGATCTGCGATCTGTAGTAATGATGGGCGACAATGATCATCCCGCTGAAACAGCCGGGGCCTACACCGAAATTTCATAGAGGAACTGGAACGGCAGCCATAGGCTTTCATGCTTTATGGTAATATTTATAACCCAACATCATGGTATGGATGGAATCACACCTCCGGGACGCGGGGGAGCCAAGTAGTCTGGGGGGACCTGGTCGACCGGAGGAGCCTACAGTAGCTCGGCATTAGCAGACGGACGAGCAACGGCGAATTGGCGGTTCGTTCTGACCTGGATCTTCTCTGCCCACTCCCGTATATCGTTGTAATTTTTACAAACATGTCTTGTGTTGAAGTCGGGAAACGCCGTCGGCTCTTCGGGATCGACCCAGACCTGTCCCAGCACGCCCGTGTCGGCATTGCACATCAGGACTTGGCGAACAGTGTCGAGGCAATGTGCTTTACGAGGTGTAAGCTTCTGCACCGTAGCTCTGCCTTTATTTTCGAGTCGGATGAACTTACTGACGTGTCGACGTAAGATGCGCTCCTCGTTCTTGAACGCATGCTCTCCCAGTTCTTTGTATCGGTCGTAGTTAAAGTACAGTGCTTTGCGCACCAGATTCTGACGAGCACTTAGCAACTAGTTTGTCAATGATGACCTGAGAATACCAACCAAACAGTGCAGGTGATGCATTCCTTCAACGTTGACGAGGAAGCCTCCGCCGTACTTGTCCGCTCGTTGGACAAAGGATTGTCCCAACCCGCTCGCTAGACCATCTTCGTACGAAATAACACCTGCACGGTCTACAGCTTGTCAGAGAATCTTCCAAGGTCCAATAAGTATGGCGTCTCACAGTCGACTCCAAGGGCTTCCCAAGCTTCGTCTACCTCGGGTGACCCCTGTTGTCGATAAATGTCCTCGTCCATAAAAGACCCGTTGAAGTCGTGAAATTGGTATTGAATTGATACGTCTTTCAGGAGAGGAGCTGAAATAGGGTAAGTTAAGCGTCCACGCGAAACCGAAATCCATCATCACTTACACCATTGCGTCGTGTGCGCTGCACATCCGCTATCTAGGGCGAGTTTTCGCATTGGCACGCATGTTCCGGCCCAGAAAGAGGCGATGCAGACCACTGCCATGATGGAAAAAATAATAAAAGACTTGGCCAGTGATCTAGATGCACCTGGCTTAGTTTTTCGCATTCCATTACTTGCGTTTCGGGGGAGCCCCAAGTCATCCTCAGAATCGTCAGAGCTGTCCGGAAGCAAGTGATCCAAGTGTGACTCTTTTGCCATTATTCTGGTTGAGCACTTGAGCTTGCTTTCCAGGAACCGAGGGGGAAGGGAGTATCGAATCGACCATGAAGTGAGAGCCAGAGCTCCGATCGAGGATCTAAGCCGCGTTAATGTAGATCGTTCAGCCCTAGATACGAGAGACGTACTTGGAGTTGCCGATTGGCGTCAGGTAAAGCCACTCTCCGGGAGGAACTGCATCCGTCCAGCTACTCTAGACCAATTGGCTCCACGGGATTTGAAGGAGGTCGCCTACTTGCAGTCACGATATGCACCTTTCTATAGTAAGCCTTCACAATAGCTCGGAGCGATGATGCAGTAAATGCCGAGCTGGAAGCGCCCAGCGTAGGCTGGCGCTTTTAGGCCGTGGTTCTGATTCGCTGGTCAGATCCATGCGCACATCAGCTCTGCGGCTGATTTATAGTAGTTGCCGGCCCGCAACGGCTTCGTCGTCTCCGAAGACGCTGCCGTCTTCGTGCTCCATGAGCCAGGGCACTTCCGGGCGCGGGGCGCGGGACGGCTGATTTATAGTTTCAAACTTCCAACGGCGCTCCAAGTTTGCGTGCAGGATCTCGATGGACTATGACTAGCAAAACCGCTGGAGCATTATTGCACAGCCTCATCGATTGCCAGGAAATGCTTCTTGGTGCGGCAACAGTCATGGTCTTAGGGGTTCATGCTCCAAGGCGCACTGGTCGTGTATCTTTTCGTACACTGCTCGACCATCGAAAGCTGCAATAGACAGAAGTAAGCCACATAATGCGAAAGCAACCTTGTAATGCTTCGGCATCCCAACAGCGAACGGCATCATGATGAAAATGACACAATTGTCCATACAAAGCCAGACGAGAGCACCGAAGGTTTAAACTAGATGGGCGGGCCGGTGGACGTGGCGTTATGCCTGCAACTGATGCTATGGCTGGGATATCAAAGGTGCTGGAGCTGAAAGGCTTGGATCGTGATTAGTCGTGGGAGAAAATTGGAACTTCAGTCAGGCTGGCCGTGGGAGACATCAGCCTTAAAGACCGTAGCTCCCGTCTCCTGATTTCAAACCTCCTAGACCCTCGATAGTTGACATCACGATATACTCTTCACCCCTCCAAATTTTTAAACTCAAAACACCCTCGCGGGCTATTTAACATCAAAACAAACTCCGTCAAGATCACGAAATGAAGTTCCTCTTGGTCAGCCTCCTCGCCGCCATCCCCGCTACCTTTGCAGCTCCAGTGGCAGAGGCAGCTCCCGAAGCTCAGGGATACGGCGACTATGGCGACTATCCACCACCAGCGGGCGGCTATGGAGACTATGGCTCATATGATGGCACAAAGCCGCCGCCGCCAAATGGCGGCTTCGGGGACTACGGCGCCTATCCACCACCAAAGGGGGGATATGGGTCTTACGGGTCGTACAAGAAAGAGTGATTCATAACCAAAGGGTGGCATTTATAGTGGAATCACGCATATAGGTTGAAACCCCGATTTGAGTGGACTGAGGACCTGCGTGTTGAGGTTCATGATAGACAAGTCGAATTGTCTTGGGGGCTTCTGGTCATGCGAACGCTTGATGGATTGTTGAAAGGCCTGGGTTAGGACGCAACAACCTAAAAGATTTATTTACTGTCGAAAAAAAAGAACATCGCTCGTGTTGTAGCAAACGTAGATTACTGAAGGACTGAAGGAGTCGGACGTTGCGGCATCTTGAATGCTTACCAATATAAGTTTCTTGCCCAGAAATGCCCTCATATTCAGAGTTTCTAGTAAAACCCCAACCACCCGGCCTTCGCTCACTTGCGCATTTTCCCATCGAGTTTTTTTTCGCTTTGTTCACTAATATCTTTAGGGTAGGTGGTAAAGACTCGCAATGCCAGGTGGCCGATCGCCAAGACCAAGCCATCTGTATCAAGATCGATCAAATTGGGGTTGCAGCGACTATGTACCTGTATGGACTGTATTTGTACGCTATGGTGATATCATATTGTAATTTCGACTTTCTGCAGCGTTATCTTGACAAATTATGGCATGAATATAATTAAATGTTCAGAAACACGGTTGCGGCTCTGGACCCCATTCCGATCACATGTAGGCCCTCGAGCTCCATACACGCAAACTTTCATGCGTCTTACAGTGGTTCAGCCACCGTAGGAAGTGCACATGAGAACGTAGCATTTGGAGTTGACATGCCGTCGATGCGGAGTTGCGGACTTTTGGTAATTACTAATGCATTTCCCGCCTCACATCCGATGTCGTGATTGATGATTAGATGCCGTACTTATTTGTCAGCTCAAATAGGTATAAGACTGAGGCGACTTACTGCCTTTAACTATCATCAGAATTAAAGTACTTCCTGAGAAAGGGCCAAGATTCAGAAAATGTCTAAGACCCTTGCTGTTTTTGGCGCTACCGGCCAGCAAGGCGGTTCAGTTATCAGCTATCTACTGAACGATCCAGAGCTCTCCCAGAAATACAAGATTCGTGCCATCACCCGCGACATCAACTCGGAGAAAGCCAAGCAGCTCAAGGAGAAGGTTGAAGTCGTCCAGGGTGATGTGCTTGACCGGGCCTCCCTCAAAATAGCTTTGACCGGCGTGCATACCGTCTTCGCCATGACAACACCTTCCTTCGGGCCCGCCGGTTTTGAGATCGAGTACAATAGTGGCAAGACAATTGCCGACGTCGCCGTCGAGAACGGTGCCGAGTACATCATCTTCAGTACTCTGCCACCGGTCAAAGAGATCTCTGGTGGCATGTACACGAAGGTCACCCCGTTCGACGCCAAGGCAAAGGTTGAGCAGCACATTCGGGACCTTCCTATTCAGAGCGCCTTCTACTCGCCCGGATTCTTCATGGAGAATTTCCAGTCCCAGCCCTTCTTGGCTCCACGACAGGCTCCCGACGGTACCTGGGTCATGGCTCGCAATATGTCTCCCAAAACGCTGGTCCCCTTGATCGACGCTGTTGGCGACACAGGCAAGTTCATTGGCGCCATCCTCGCCGAGCCGGATAAGTACGAAGGCAAGACATTCTGCGCCGCCACAGCACTGCACAGCTTGGAAGAAGTAGCCGCCATTATGTCCAAGGCCACAGGGCAGACCGTCGTTTACAAGCAGATCTCGGATGAGGACTTTAGGAAGAGCCTACCGTTCGAGCCTGACATATTTTTTGAAGTGTTCAGCTACCAGGAAAAGTTTGGCTACTTTGGTCCGGACTCCGAGAGATTGGTTGCTTGGGCGTCTGAGAACGCCCGAGGCAGACTCTCTACTTTTAAAGGGTTTTTGGAGGCACATCCTCTTCAGCTTTGACGGACGCTATGAAATCGCAGAGTTTGCAAAGCTGCCCAAGAAGCACGAGAGAAGAGGCAGAGTACACTGTACCGTGTGAGGGAAGTACTGCTCATAGCATCCGCAAACGGCCTTTGTTTGTAAGGTATTTCATACTAAAAGGGTGACACTGCTTTATGTCTCGACTGTAAAGCAACATAACGGAACATAATTTCAGACAAGCAAACTGTCTTAAACAACATTCGAATCATGCCCACATCTCACCTGTCGGACGACACCCCGCAGTATATTGACATGCTGGTGGTTGTGTCACTTCCTGACTCACGTAGCTCGAAGTAATGAAGAACAGCTTGGCAGTAGCGACAGTCTTCGGCTCTGCTGTCTCACAAATCTCATGGGCTCAAAGTCGTATCATGAAGTTGTTCAAATGGTACAACAGCTGGCTGAGTCAAAAACGCCAGAGACTAGTAGTGTGCTCCGTCAATACTCGTAGAACACCTACGGCATTTGGGGCACCAATGTCTCGTGGTATGTCCCACCCCTAGAACCCTTGCGCTCTCTGGGGAACGCACCAGACCAGGCCACTCTTACTGAAGGGGACCGGAGAGGTAGCCGAGAACAGCTGACGCGCTCTTTCATCAAGGTTCTGAACTCCGATGATATGCAACGGGCTGATTACCGTGCGGACTGATCACCGCCAGGAGGAAATCCCGATCACGGACTGATTACCGGGCAATGTGAACTGCGTAACAAGAAATATATTCTGGGTGGTCAAAATTCAGATGCCCCTTTCTAAAGTAAACGTAGTGGCATGCTTCTTATAGAAGAAATCATGGGGGAAGCCCGGTATATCCTCGGTGCCTTCCAGGGGATTTCCCGGGGAAATTCTACCTAGGGAAGGCTATCCCGGGTAGAAATCCAGGGGAAGTTCAGGTACCTATACCAGGATTTCTAGGGGATTTCTTGGGGCAGTCTTGCTTCCCGGGGAAAGGCACCATTCCGTATCATCCGGGTCATTAATAAGACACTACTAACGGAGCCTCCCAAGTCGTACCCACAGTAGCGGCATGTTTCTTACTTGAGAATGTAGAAGGTGGGGTTGAGTCAATATCAAAAGATCTTTCCGAGCCTGGAGGAAACGCCGGCAAAGTATGGCTTAGGTCGGGGAGACCCAGCAGAGGTAGCGCCCATGACCTCGATCAGCAATAATCGGCACGGAGGCACCTGAACTACGGTCTCCTATCTCTGCGGCGACAGATCAGTGTTGCAAAAAACAGGCAAGTGCTCGCGGCCAGTGTGTCCGATAGAGGTAGCTTCCATGTACTTCGTACACTGGCTTATAGCGGTGAGCAATCATGGATAAGCAAATGGACATGGAGCATGGGGGAATTCCGGATGCAGGCTGCAGAATGACTCAGAGAAAAGGCCCTACTCAGGCAGGCTGTGTTAGAGAGATCGACGATATCAGCCCACAAATTAAGGAACTCGATAAACAGGAGACAGGTCTAAATTTACCTTGTTTGCAAGGCTCAAGTCAAGGCAATTCGCAGGCTAGGGTACATGGGTCCAGAGTGCGGAGTTGGCATATGGAAGAGGCAGCTGGCTATTACTCGGTGCATGGAAGCGAAGACGTGTTGTCGATCTGGGCTAGTTTCCGGGTTGTGTCCGTTCCACGTAGACGAGCGTTTACGGGACAACATGAAGGGGTGAGCAAATTGAGCATGTGCAACAAGCTAGCAGTAATGGCGAGCTGAAAGAGCGCGCCCACCGGTAGTGCTAGACCTCGTATATGCTCCATACATCAAGAAATAGCACCACGATTCCACCGGGTTCCTCCTTCCGTGCCTCAGTGTTTGGCCGTGACGGCTGTGAACTCACTCGCCTTAGCAGCCGGTTGGTTCCGGGATTGAGCAGATTCCACATATCTCCCTTCTCCGGACTACTTACACCCCCGGCAATCAAACAACAGCGGCAGCCCGCGGGGTTCATGCTTGGGGCACGGAGTACGTGTCAATGCAGAAGTAGGGATGGCAGCCATACACATCGACAACCGGCCGGTTCAGCAACCTAGACTTGAGACGGAGCCGAGGATGCTAGCCGAGGCACGGCCGAATCAGACCACGGGAGCTGCACTCCGCAGCGCCACGACCCCACAGGATCGGCATTTTCAGTGGCTTATTTCCAAGCTTGTTACTAGACAGGTTGACAGGCTTGCCAGGGTTGCGCTGAAGGATCTTGCGCAACAGCCAAGGCCAGGCACGGAGCACCCTGAGCGAACCCAAACTCCCAGCCTGCCATCGCGCCGTTTGCGACTTGCTGGGTTTGGCAAATGATAGGCCCAGCTATCGGGGCCTTCACGTTGCAACGCTGGACCATTGTGAACCACACGAGACTGGACAGCGCGCAACCGCCACATAATGCAATGGTGGTCGTACAATTGCTACATGTCTAGGCCGTACTTTGTAGGAGTAGGTACAAACACCACGCGTGGAGCACAGTGTCGGCCCCGTAGCACTCGATCGCGCGCGCGGGTCAGCCGCCCTAAACCTCCGACAGCTAGTACTGCTCCTGTCACTGATCTATCGCCCGACCACCGAGTTAGCCTTATAGTATTAATTATAATGCCTCAGATGCTAAGAATACGCGCTCAAGTGGGTGCGGGTACCTGTTCGGCCGTATCCTCACTTTCTCCAGAAGTTCCTACACCTTCGCTGCATTAGGTAGGTAGCTGGGCGCGCCGCCGCCGAGATGGCAGATCATCAGGGTCGCGTCGGATTCGTCGGATCAGCATCCAATCGGCCGTTTCAAGGAGGCGGCGCTGGGGATCGACGCTCACATGAGATGATAATTGGCGAAGCTTCCAGCGACCTACTGGATAAGGGGGCAAAAGGCGCTGATCGGCGACCAATGGCAGACGACAAAGCATGTTGCTGGTAGTTTGGCATTGTGAGAAAGATCAAGACATGAGGCGCTGCATTGACATTGAGGAGCAGAGGCAGCTGGAGGATAAATAGAGAGCTATTCGTCCTCTCGAGTTGAGATTCTTTTCGTGCATCTCCAGCTTCATCCTCCAACATCTCGCTTTGACAGTTTGAGTTCATTGTGTCTCCTGCATCTTTGCTCACCTCGCCTCCTTCATCTTGATTCTTGACGACATCATTCAGTATGCGCGCCGCAACTCTTCTCGCTCTCCTCCCCCTGGCAATTGCCGCCCCCTCCAGGCGCGCCTCGCCCGCTCCCGTCATCGTCCCTCGCAACACCCAGCTTGTCGAGGGCAAGTACATTGTCAAGATGAAGGATCAGGTCAAGACCGACTCCATCCACACCGCCGTTCAGAGCATTGCCGCCGACGCCGACTACACCTACTCGCACTCCTTCAACGGCTTCGCCGCCAGCCTAAGCCCCGAGGAGCTCGAGAAGCTCAGGGGCAACCCCGATGTAAGTGTTTAGACGACAGGGAGTGCTGCTACCATCGGACATAAGACAACATACTAACCATCATCAATAGGTCGACTTCATTGAGCAGGATGCCGTCGTCACTATCTCCGCCACCCAGAGCGGTGCCGACTGGGGCCTGGCTCGTCTCTCCAGTCAGGAGCCCGGCACCAGCACTTACACTTACGACGACAGCGCCGGCGAGGGCACCTGCGCCTACATCATCGACACGGGTGTCGATGTCTCCCACCCTGTACGTCGAGGACCCGACATCAGACTCTCCGAGAACTGACTGACTGCTTCCTAGGAATTCGAGGGCCGCGCCAAGTTCCTCGCCAACTACGCTGACAAGGACAACACCGATGGCAATGGCCATGGCACGCACGTCAGTGGCACGATTGGCTCTAAGACGTACGGTGTTGCCAAGAAGACCAAGATTTTCGGTGTCAAGGTCCTCGATGCCAGCGGCTCGGGCTCCAACTCCGGCGTTATTGCTGGCATGGAGTTTGTCGCCAAGGACGCCGCTGGCCAGAAGTGCCCCAAGGGTGTTGTAGTGAACATGTCCCTGGGTGGTGGCAAGTCCGACGCGGTCAACCAGGCCGCTGCCGCCATCGTCAACGCTGGCCTCTTCCTTGCTGTCGCCGCTGGCAACGACGGCGAGGACGCCTCCGGCTACTCTCCCGCCTCTGAGCCGAGCGCCTGCACCGTCGGTGCCACCGCCAAGGACGACTCTCTCGCCACCTACTCCAACATTGGAAGCCTTGTCGACGTCCTCGCTCCCGGCTCTGACATCACCAGCACCTGGACCGGCGGCAAAACCAACACCATCTCCGGCACCTCCATGGCCTCTCCTCACGTTGCTGGCCTCGGCGCCTACTTCCTGGGTCTGAACCAGACGGCCTCTGGACTGTGCCAGTTCCTCGCCAAGAACGGCCTCAAGGACGTCATTCAGGGTGTTCCCAGCGACACCGCCAACGCGCTGATCAACAACGGCAAGAAATAAGTCGTTATGGTTAAAAAGCTTCATGTATATAGTTCCTCTGCTGCGAGCGCTTTTGCGTAGCAGATCATCATTGTCCATACTGTATGGCAGCTGCGTGGCCAATCATTCCGAATTGGCGGAGAGTCCAGACCTGTAGCCAACAGGGTCGACGCATGATAGATGGAGCATCAGTCAATTAAGTCAAAGAACCAAGTCATAACCATCCACACAAAGTAAGACGCATCGAGATACAATAATTTCATTGTGACATATAGCCAATAGACTCCGTGTTGATCAGGCTGGGAGAGGCGTTCATGCCAATGCCGTATTGTAGGCCCCTCCTGCCGTAACCTGGACGTGTCTTCTGCACTATGAGAATGGCCAGCGACGTAGGTAGGTCATTCAAAAGCCGAGCAGCTCCGTAGTGCGGCCACAAAGACTCGTGCGACAGTGCTATGGACTAGGAGGCCCTTATTGCTTCTCGAATAGCTCCTCCGAGAGAAGCGACCGACTGGAAAGAATTGCCCACCTGCCCGATAGATTCTGTACCGCGGGCCCTATATACGCCAATCAGTTGTTGTAGATGCGGTGGACTATATTCCAACTGCACCTTTGGTCTCATTCGTGGAAAGCTATGTATAGTAGTGCCCCAAGCAACAGGCCCAGAATATTTGACCAGAGCATTAGCCAGTACATGCCTTTTTGCCAATCTAACTAGTCTACGGCCTTGTTATGCAAGCTCTTTCCAATGCTATATCCCGTGTATGACGATCGTGGCTAGTATGCCGGCAGCTAAAACCATTCGCCTTTGTAGTAAATGCGAGGCAGTAGCCAAGGAATGTCCCGGATTTGTGCTACCGAACGAAGATATGATATTGAAGAGTGAGGATATAACGCAAAGAATATCCTCCAGAATACAGTCCTAAATGTAGAACTGATTCTGGCCTTTTGGAATTCTTCTTAGTGGATCTGCACCATGTTGATTATGAAGGAGAAGAAGAAAGGGAGGCGAGGGAGGCGAAGGAGAAGAAAGGCACCGGGTACATTTAGGTTGATATGGGCCATTGAAAGGACACGAGGAGCACCATAATCTGTTACTCTCACTATAAATTCCGACCCTGAGAGGGTCTGCAACAACCTTCATCTTTCATTTACTAAATAGGTCCCGAAGCTCGTCGTCGTACGCCTTCTTGTCTGCGAGCTTCGTCCGAACAATATCCTCAGAGTTCTTACTCCAGAACCTTGATATAACTCTCTCGGCTTCTAGTGAAAGGGATTTCGGCGGTAACAAATGAGTCTCGAGAAGAAAATACATAGCATTCACGGATGACAGACAATACCAGAACCACACCCCTTTCGAATCCCACATATCCTGCATGACGTTGGACAGAGTGATATTATGCCTTGCCTCGGCCTTTTTCGCCTGCTCTTCCTCTTTAAATATGTGCATAAACTCTCGTCGTACCTGGTCGAACTGGTCGAATTTCTCGCCCTCGATCCCATCAATAGCACAGCCGGTCAACCAGTATGGTACAGAGAGCATCTCAGAGGGGAGGGCGCATATCCACTCCAGGTCTATTAGGCCCGTGATATTCCAGTATTTATCGACCATAATGTTGCTCGCATGAAAGTCTGTAAGCTGAAGTAGGAATGGGCCGTTGCGGAGTTCTCGTTTGATGTAGCCGTGTGACACCACCCGGAGTAGTGTTTTGACTGCCATTTGGGTACGGCAGTCGCCTTCATCATACACAGCGTTTGGCTGGCTAAGGAAGCGGTGATCGTGAAAGGTGAGCATGTCCGATACGAATGCGTCTGTGCAGCTAAATGTATCGTTCCTCTGTACTACCCTAGTCGCGCCATCGTTTTCTAAAATCATCATCGAACAGGATAGAGGTCGATTTGTCAGTGTGATAGTGCCGTTGTCATTGAACTGGAAGGACCCAACACGCGCCTGAGGAATACGCGCGAGAGAGATCATTATCCGAGACATGCCTCTAAACAGCCTCTGTCTCTGTTCATCGTCTTCTCGGTACGCATCAAAGGTATCTGAAAGCATCTGACCCGTTTCGGGGCCGAGATACTCCAATACCATATACGCCGAATAGACATGATGGCTCGGTAGATTCCAGACGTAATGAGAAAGTAACGGAAGTCGAAATAATGTGTAGACAAACCGCCAAAGCCGTCGGACTATGCGAGAAAATAATGGCATGTGTTTCGTGTGGGTGAACTAACTAATAAGCAAAAGTGCAAAGAAACGAAGGGAAGAAGACTCACATGGCGGCCATCCAATGTACCAAAGCCAAATAGATGGGGTGAGCAGATCTCCGGGCAATTCTCTTCCACCCATATATATGCTCCCACCTCGCTGCTCAATTTCTCGTGTATGCTGCCGGGGTACTTGGCTTCGGCAAGTTTGTGTGGCATAGGACAACGGAATATGACCTTCCTGGATAAGTTGCCGGACATCACCTCAACGAAGACGCAAACGTTGAAGCTGCCTCGAATCCAGTGGTGCGATGGCAGCACGTTACACGTGTCTTCCCTGCCCAGCGCCAGATGATGTCTGACAAGAGCTTCGATGGAGTCTTTTTGTGCCCAAAGATCTTGATAGAACTTTTCAGTCGCCGGCCCGTAAGAGGCCCAATTGATGACATTCTTTTCTTCCTCGATGGCTGACTCAATCCTAGTAGGGCCACGACCAACAAGTTCTAATGTCGGTGGCATGGCGGACGATGACTTTAGCTGGATGAGCAAGGGAAACTTAGCAGACAATAGTAGGGAAGGGACGTCTTGGAGGGAGATACATTGTGATTCAGACCTTGTTTCGGCTCCTCGGATGAAGCTGCCATTACATCTGGAGAATGGGGGAGTGCGTGTGTACGATTCCAACAGATTACAGAGCGAAGTAGTCACCTAAAAAGTTAGGTCTTGCTATCATCCGATTCGCTCGCTTAACCTATGTCTTGGTAATTTCCAGTCTGGCCTTGCACGTGATGGCTGGGGAGGCCCTAGCTTGCCTGACTGCGAGACGAAATTACAAAGACGAGCGGAATAGGCCTACATATAGCCACAAAGCCCTCTAAAGACCGCAAATTTTCGCCGGGCATTGAATAAACACCCTTGGGGACCTAGGTGTAGTCACAGAAGAGGCCCCGACGACAAAGTCCAGTCAGAAGCACGATACGAAAGACGACATTCAATAGATGATAATCTTGCCATGTTCGGTCCGCACCAACTCTAGCCGGGGGGACCATATCTGAACCCTCCACTCAAGCTGGCTCAGCTCAGGCCAGCCAGCCTAAACCAGTGGAGGCTAAACGCCAAGTGCCAAGGATAGAAGGGAAATTCTGGATGTCGGTGTTGGGGTCGTATATGGGTTCGTTCTAACAAGCTTCCTAGGTATGAAGTGACTGTGGCCTTACATATGTAATACTCCAGATCTGTAAAAATAATCCTCTGACGGAAACCGCTTAATTTGGAAGATAGATGCTCATCTCAAGTCCCTTATTGTATGGCAGCGTCAGGTTGATAAAGTTGCTACCCGGACCGCGAAGATACTCAAGCAGCTCTTTGTAGCCCTTAGTAGACCCAATAGTATTGTCAGTGATGACCACAGCTCCGTGCCGCATCTTCGGTTGCACAATCTTCAGCGTCGGCAGAGCCATTGGAGTCCAGACTAGATGGGCATGTTAGCGTCAGGTTTTCCATTGCACGTTTCTACGTGGGATCATCGGGACAAGATAATCGTACTATCCAGCAGCAAAAGATCCACATCTTCGAGATCTTCCTTCAAGGTCTCCCGCAAGTCGCCTTCGCGGAGGTCAATTACACTGGTGACAGCATCTCCGCACTCACGCCAGTGATCGCGAGCTCGCGCAGCCTTGGCGGGCTCATGCTCAGTGGCAATCACTCTCGCGGGTCGTCCGGCACCAGTCGCTTTGGCACTTGCAGAGGCAGCTAGAGCGAGATATATGGTGCTGACGCCGTACGATGTGCCAGCTTCGACGATGGTGCGGGCGCCGATGGCACGGCAGAGTGCGTAGACGTACTGCGACTTGTCCTGGTCCAGAGCAATGAACTTGTCTTGCATCACCTCGGCGGCAGTGCGTTCTTTGAAGTCGTCCTGGCTGATTTTGGACTCTTGTTCGATTGACTGGGCATGAAGTCGGTCCAGCAGCTTTAAGATGTGCTCCGGCACGCCTGCCATGACATTTTCTGGCGGAACAACCGGGATTTCTAGCTGCTCACTGGAAGACATATTGTTCCTTTCAATAAATCTCGTGCTATTCGGTGTGCGGAAATCCGGGGTGTTCAAGGTCGTGGAGGACACGTCGAGAGACCCGAGAAGTCGGGGTGTGTATTGAATGTGGACGATTCAGCTGCGGGGAAGAAAAGGCCGCTCGGAATTAATGCTTGGAGAGGAGAGAACCCCACGAAAACCCAGTTGACTCATTAAGGCCGGTTTCGGTTGGTTCGATGTCAACATGTGACAAATATTTACATATTACGCCCTCTCTCGTCAGATGGCTGGATCAATGAGCCGTGTCTGAGAAATTATAGGGAGAACGCTCAATGACATGGAGCTGCCCTTTGATGCCTTCAGTCTTGTTGCCGGCCGCCGATGCGATGCCCCTCCCCGCAAACAAGGACCGATGCCGGCAGAGGGTTACAATTATAGAAAGCCCCCAAACCGTATTATAGCCTCAACCCAGTCGCGCAGTCAAGATTCACGACAGGATCAGGTTGTGGGGAGCAGCTGGGGCCAGAGATGGGTGATGGCCGTTAAAGGCTGCGACGCGACCCCGCATGCAACATTTGCTAGTTGCTTCGTCACATAAATGGTCTGAGGCCTCAATTAATACATCAACTCAGAGGCGGTTGAAGAGAGCACGAATCGACGCTGTTATTTTGACCTGTACGAGCCGTTTGCTCCGAGGAACTTCATCCCTTGTCCCGAGTCTCTCCTCAACAAATTTTACGATCAATATTCAGGATATAGATGGCAATCATTCCAACATGATATCTGAAGTATACTCTGCGGAAGGCAGTTCTGAGCGATATGTGGAAATACACCGACACACGCCATCCGTAAGACCTTGCATGGCCTTGATTGACGGTACGCTAGTGCCTGTGGCGACAGAGTCTACGATGACCGTAGAGCGTGAAACAACTCAATTGTTGGCGGGATAAGCACACCAGACCGCGACAAGGAGGACGAACAGCTCAAGGCAGATGAAAAATATAACATGTCCCCTTATTCTACCGATTAGCTCTTCAGTGTTAAAACCCCGCTTGACTTGACTGACAAGTCGGCGTAGGTTTAGGCTGTGATGTTAGCGTGTGAAGTAGGCGACAGAAAGCAAGTGGCTATAAAGACTCTGTCGCGGAGGCATTGCGAAGTGGTGATCGAAATCATGGTGCGGTCGTGCCTGGTTCAGTCGCTGGAGGATGGTTTGCCGTCCGTCTGGCCAACTGACCATGGCATATATGACTTAGGCCAGCATTCCCAGCAGATCGACACTGCGGCAGTAGCAGTCAGACATTATTATCGAGACACCAGCCAGTCCCCACACGAAGCAAGACGGCTCAGAGAAATATCCATTTTAGATCAGCCATGGATATCTCGAGCTCTGCATTCCCACTTTCCAACACGGACTTTCGGCCATTAACCAGAGGGTCAACTACGGAGTACTAAAGGTTGGTACCCAGGAGAGACGGTCTGAGGGTATCCTGACAGGCATGTTGACGAGGACGGTGGCGCAGCATACTCGTACTACGAGTACGTACTTCGTAGGAAGCGCTGAATGGGCTAATTGTCAGGCGAATACCCACCACTTCAAGTTATCCCGTATCCAATTAGCCGAGCCATCATCGCACGACTGTGGAACTGTTAGATTGCGGCTGCCAAATTACACTGTAAGGAAGGAGACACGGCTTTCCCCCTTTGCGCACACACAGAACACCAACAGACACAGTGATCGGGATAATTGGAACACACTCAGCTGACCCTGTGCCAATCTTTTCCTCATATCATCAACTCCGCTCTACAGCACCAGAAGGGCCCGCTTCCCAGGGCCACATATGTACTACTTCCTTTCTGATAGGGACCGTGAGCCTACACACATCCCAGGGCTATAGCTGGTAATCCCTAGTCCTTAGTATTCCCTTCACCCCGCCCCAAGTCGAGAAGGCTAACGTACTCGTAGTACTGTGGCGAGCACGTTTAATTAGCGATGCATGTTTGAGTACCGTACTTCGTAGGCTAGTCTGTAGATATCTCGTCTACAAGTATTGAGCCCGTATTCTGGTCATGTCTTGGTCTTCGTATTTTTTTATTAAAAGGCCATCAATACTCACTACATCTCTTGGGATGTTTCTCTTGCGTACAGCAACACACAGCTAGACGGCCGACATGGTGACGGAAAAGACAATGCCCGCAACTGGCCAGCCCGGCAGCGATGTCAAAATCATTCCTCTGGAGGCCAAGGACCAATGGCGACCGGTTGACAATATCCGCTCCAAACTATTCTTCATCCTGCGCGACGCCCTGGACGAGGCTGCGATGCGAGACGCGCTCGACCAACTGATCAGGAATCATCTACCTATTCTTGGTGCCCGTATTGGACGTACAGAAAGCGGCCACATGGCGTACTATCTACCCAATACATCTTCTGACAACCACACAATATTCCAATGGTCAAAAAAGACGGTGGAATCGACCCTGGAGTCAGCTCACCTCCTGCCG
Organism: Tolypocladium tundrense; assembly: GCA_024340025.1. Classification (NCBI taxonomy): domain Eukaryota; kingdom Fungi; phylum Ascomycota; class Sordariomycetes; order Hypocreales; family Ophiocordycipitaceae; genus Tolypocladium; species Tolypocladium tundrense. The sequence continues at coordinate 1,876 of JALHBX010000292.1, read as the reverse complement.
ACGCAGCAGTCGCGGCGGGAAGGAGCTGCATCCTTCGGGCCAGCATCTGTACCAGAATTGGAATCCGAATGGATACCGTCAGACTGGCCGCTGGAGCGCAAGTTTGAGGAACCCAACACGCCTCTTCTCCTGGTTCACATCACCAACTATACAGACGCCACAATTGTTGCACTTAGTTTGCCACATGCTGTATCAGATCAGATGGGCTACGCGAGCATAGTCGGTGCCTGGTTGCAACTTGTCGGTGGTCAACAACCCGCCCCGTTTCTTGAACTCAGTCCTGGCGCACTGGACGGGCCTGGACTTGAAATTATTTCGCTAAAAGAGCTGCGAAGGAAGAACCGTTTTCGCATAATAACGAAGGTCGAGTGCGCGGTAACATTAATGACCTTCATGCCTGACCTCATGATGAACCCCAAGGAAGTCCGGCGAACGCTGTTCCTACCTGTAACACTGGTCGATACATTACGCAAGCGACATAGCGACAGTTTGCAAGCAAAGTACGGGGAATGCATACCCGCGATAACCAATGGAGATGTTATAACCAGCATACTCTGCAAGCTTGCACACCTTGGTCGCAACTCTGCCAAAATGACAACTCTGATGTCAGCCATCAACGGCCGCGGACGCCATCCTGCTCTTCCTGCAGGCAGATTTTACCTTCACAATTGCATTACTTTCGCCATCACCCGCATGCCGTGCAACACTCCTCTCTCTGAGCTAGCATACGCACACCACCTCGCAGTGTGCGAAGGGGCTAAGTTGGAAAACATCGAACGCGACTTGGCCGTCACCCGGGAACTCAGTCGGAGGAGAGGCATTCCCTACTTTGGAGAGCCGTTTGAGTTGAGCTACTCGGTGAGTAACTGGTGCGGCGCCTGGCGTGATATCGACTTTGGTCCGGCCGTGGCTAAAGAGGGAAGAGCTGCCATTGACACAATGCCTGCTTCGGCTGTGCCTCTCGTCGTTGGGCAATCCCGCGAACGCAGTACACATGCACCGACAAGATACGTTGCCCATATCATGTGCAAGGCTGATGGCGGGTATTGGTGCGATTTCACTGCCTCCACCAAAACCATGGTTTTGATAGAGAACCTTCTGGGGTCAGACCCGCAGCTGCAAACGTTGTAAATTCAATGAACGTTGCTCCATACCATACTTCATCCCAGTATACTGTCTGTCTGCTTTTGTAATGTTGACCCGCATCTTGAAGCCATAAAAACCACTATTGATGCAAGCAAGCCTTGCTGCAGAACAGGTGACGCAATGATCAACGAGTCCCGGAGTGGTCATATGTACCTGGGAATATTCAGGATCTTAAACCGGCAGCGTCAAGAAGGTCTTTCTTTCCCGTGATCAATGCCATCACAATGAAGCTAACTTGAAAAGCTTCCCTGCATGCACCCTAGTCGGGAATGACAACATTCTCGATAACGAGGCGCGATTCCACGTTCATGGTGGAAGACACAAGCCACGTCAGTGGCAGTGTAGGGCCCAGACCCCTTTTGCATGTACATACGAGATAAGCTTTCCCTGGATGGCACGCATTGCAGAATTAAGAAGCCCACGGGCGCCCTTTCTTTCCCAAATCGTCACTAAAATGAGTAGCATATGTGTGAAGGGCCGCACGGCCACGATGAGTGGAAATGGGATGATCAAGCCGCTTTGGTCTTGAGACTACGAGCAGCTTCTAGCAGCATTAGTACCATCTGTACAGATGGTTAGTGTAAGTCAATTTCCATTTTGAGTCGTTGCTAACCCCCGAGATCCGTATCAAAATGTAGGGTTATAGAGAGTCTATTAGCCTTAACCACTGCCCAAGTCAAGGGGACGAAGGTCCCAGTTATATACACAACAGCGGTGCCCAAGTGGGTCG